>CM077255.1:27948942-28123942 GCA_039654775.1 Spinibarbus caldwelli
TTTACTGGATTATTTATATAATCTTAAGAGGCCTTATGCTTTTCTTCCCTTCAACGGATGCAATATACAGCCAGCAGCTAAACACACTGAAGAAATTATGAAAATCTTGCAAGGAGCGTGTGCTTATGAGCTTCCCACTAGCAGATTATATGGGGTAAGTTGTCACATGTACGACCTATCACAGCATTTACAAGAAAATTTAACAGTAAAGCAATCATTAATTGTATTTATAATCTGAAGAACTTTCTTTCGCCACAAAGAACCTTTCATGAAACAGAAAGGTTCTTCAGATGTTAAAGGTTCTTTATGGAACAAAAAACGTTCTTCTATGGCATCATGAAGCACCATTTTTTTTAAGAGTGCACTCCAGAATGAGAAAGTCCAGTCAAAATCAATGGTACACCTTGTGACACATACCGATCACTAATTAGTGAATCTTGCGTGTTTAATGGCATTTGTGTGAGCATTGGACTCTTGCATAAAACAAGCCCTCAAAATAAAGCAGTGTGTGGAAATGAGCTCCTGCTGAAAGTCGGATGAGGACATAATCAAGTTTTAATCCTACAAAAAATTCACTAAACATATCTGCTCAGGCTTTAACATCTCTCATATTCCAGCTAAATCAACTGATGATGATTCATGGTGTGTTGTCTGATCACTTCAACCCCTTTCTTTACTTCATGAGAACACACGTCCTGATTTTGTTGAGTTAGATGTGTTCCTAGCTCAGCATATTTTGTTGAACCTAGAACAACATTTTAATCCAAAGATTTATTCTTGAACAGGTCTCTACACCTAAACCTAACCTTACCCATGACTAATCCCTAAAATCAGTGGAAATGATAGATGAATGACACTGACGTACAAGCACCAAACACTGACTGTAAGCCTAAACTTCACAGAAACTATAAACTGTTTCTTCAAATCTGATAAGTTAATCACAATGTTGATCCAGGAACATGTCGCACTTGACAAAATCAGGTTCTGCTCATGAGTACAACATGTTCCTGGATCAATATCTTTGTTGACCCTGGAACAACATTCCAATCAACAAATCAGAATTGAAAGATAACTTTTCAGGAAATATCTGTTTTAGGCTTAAAATCAGGGTTAAGTGCTTCTACACCCTTCTTAATCAGCTATCATTTCCCACTGATTTTAGGAATAAATTATGAGTAGGGTTAGGTTTAGGGGTAGGGATTGGGTTAAGTCTGTATTTTTAGACAGTAATGTTGATCCAGGATCAACAAAAGATGTTGATCCAGGAACATGTCTTACTTGGCAATATCATGGCGATCATTTGAAGCAATAGCCAACAATACATTATATGGGTCAAAATTATTCATTTTTCTTTTATGCCAAAAATCATTAGGATATTAAGTAAAGATCATGTTCCATGAAGATATTTTGTAAATTTCCCACTGTAAATATATCAAAACTTAATTTTTGATTAGTAATATGCATTGCTAAGAACTTCATTTGAACAACTTTAAAGGTGATTTTCTCAATATTTTGATTTTTTTGCACCCTCAGATTCCAGATTTTCAAATAGTTTTATCTCAGCCAAATATTGTCCTATCCTAACAAACCATACATCAATGGAAAGATTATTTATTCAGATAATGTATAAATCTCAATTTCAAAAAAATTGACCCTTATGACTAGTTTTGTGGTCCAGGGTCACATATGTTTTGGATGTTTTCGTTCCACTAGTCTGAATGACGACATTATATGGAAGATCTCAAAAGTGATCAGTGTATGAAAAAACATTCCTTTTTCCTTTAATGTCTTGCCTTAAAACTCAAATGCTACAGCAGTGACAAGAGTAAACTAATATGTTAAATTTAGACAACACGTTGAAATTGTGTTGTAGTGAACTGTCATGAACTCGTCCAAGGTTTCAGTGTCTGTTGCCTTTGTTCCACTACACAACCTCATTCACATTCACACCCAGAAACATAACAGCAGCGCTGAGACAACACCAGCAGACGAAACTACAGGGAACAAGACAACATCACAGAAATAACATGACGACAAGATGACAGCAAGTTTCTCAGTTCATATGAGGATCAGAGAGCGTGTGATGTATGAGAGCACAGTTATCAGCAGTGATTTATTCAGCGCAGTGCTGCTGTGTGACAGTGAAGGTGAAGCTGGCACTGATTCAGCTCCGCTCTCAGAGGTCGGAGTGGGCGGCACTGATCTCTTCACTCGGGGACTTTGTAAACAGTGTTTTGTCACGCAAACATAGGAAACCCTTTTCCTTTCTTTAAGCAGCAAACAAAAGAAAGCAGTGTTCACAGGCTGGATTGAGCTTGAACTCATTCTGACATGCTTATATAATGGCTGCAAGGTTTAAGATGAACAGACCTTGTTCTCATGATTACACGCAAGATTAAACAAGTTTTTAATAAATAAAATGAAGATCCACCACTATGAGTCCAGTGTCTCTTAAAGATATTTTATTAAACTGTGCTAGTTCACTCAAAAAACGAAAATGTGTTAAAATTGTGCTCACTCTCAGTCCATCTATGATTAGGATGAGTTTGTTTCTTCATCAGATTTGTAGAAATGTGTCACTGCATCAGTGTCTCAGCAATGGATGCTCTGCAGTGAATGGGTGCCGTCAGAATGAGAGTCCAAACAGCTGATAAAAACATCACAATAATCCACAGCACTCCAGTCCATCAGTTAACATCTGGAGAAGACAAAAGCTGAAACAAATCCATCATTAAGACATTTTTAACTAAAAAAAAATAATAATAATTTGCTTTCGGCTAAAATACGAGTCCATAATCCATAATAATGCTTGTTTCAGTGAAAAAGTCTGGATTATGGACTAGTATTTTTGCTGGAAACAATGGTTTGAGGTTAAAAAATTGTTTATGATGGATATACTATTTTAACTTGTTAGTCACTATGAAAATAGCCACGGAAGCTGGAATGGCATTAACCAACAAAACAACCATGTTCTCAAGTAAGACATGTTCCTGGATCAACATCTTTTGTTGATCCTGGATCAACATTACTGTTAAACATTACCCTAAACCTAACCCTACTCATAATTTATTCCTAAAATCAGTGGGAAATGATAGCTGATTAAGAAGGGTGTAGAAGCACCTAACCCTGATTGTAAGCCTAAAACAGATATTTCCTGAAAGGTTATCTTTCAATTCTGATTTGTTGATTGGAATGTTGTTCCAGGGTCAACAAAGATATTGATCCAGGAACATGTTGTACTTGGTGAAATCACGCTCACCTGCTACAAATATACCTGTGCTACTTTTTTTTTTAAGGTTTTGTGTTCTCCAGAGTCACATTTAATTGTATTTAAGATATTTAAGTGTTAATTTCATTTTATATCTACTTGCTTCTGTATGTTATAATTCCAGTACATAGCCTATATTTAAAGGTTGTGAGTTTGTAACAGTGTAGGGAAGAAGGAGGCATGAACCAGCAGACAGTAAACGTAAACTTCACCTGCAAAATAAACAAACAACCAAAACAAAAGTAAGCAGCAGCCTCTCACGGATGACTGCCACGCAAATAAGTAAAACAACAACTAAAATGCCCCAGGCCTTGTTATTACTCCTCCTTTTATCCTTGCAGAGCTCCTCCATGGGGCTCCAGACCGATGTGGTGCAGGTATTGCTCATTAACACTTGTGCCAGCGGCTTCACTCCGCTCCCATGGCTCTCAGCCCCTTGAGACTGTGCTCATCTGTCCTTCACACCAGGTACTCGTCGTTATGTGGGCTAAAGGATAGATGAGGCTTTAACTGAAAATTTAGTGTTTACTGCTGTCGTTTTGCATTATTGCACACTATTTTTCTTATTTAATACTGTAAAGCTGTATCTGTATTGCTAAAAGCGCTATATAAATAAACGTGACTTATGACTTATGAGGCGAGAAAAAGAAGACGGAAGGATAAGAAGAGACTGAGGCAAGAGAGGGGAGAGAAGAAAAACTCTTGACCCAGTTCCCCAAACACACGACCGGACCAGCTGAGAGACCCTCACTGGATGCCCCTCGGTGGACGGTCTTTTACGAATCTATCTGTCCCCCATCAAGCTCTTCCGGTAAGCAGCCTCAAGCGTCCACAGCAGCAGCCTCTGCTCCTTCCATGCTCCCTCCTTCCTCCAGCGCTTCAGCACCAGTGTAACACAGGTCATAGCTCAGGGAGGGAACCAGCAGACTGTAACCATAAACTTTAATAACAACAAAATAAACAGACAAAATGAAAGTAAGTAAACACTGACTGCGTTTACATGGACATCAGCAGCGTTGGGCTAGTTACTCAAAGAATGTAATATATTACTCATTACTAGTTACTCCTTTAAAAAGTAATATTGTTACTTTACTTATTACTTCCTGGCAACAGTAATCAGTTACACTACTAGTTTCATTGCTTTTTCTTCACGCCCCACAGAAGTTGTAACTGTGTATCTTCCACATAAAATTCTTCTATATGTTACTAACAACATATCTCTACCTCATCATTTGACCAAAATCCACATTGGAAGTTATTACAAACACTGAATAGTGATTGATAGTGACATTCAAGTAGAAGGGTTGTATTAATCTCATTACTTGTTATGTGTAGCTTGAAGCTAATTGTAATTTCTCCATTACCTATATACAATTATATTTCATTATGGATTTGATCAAATCACATAAGTTAAGAAACTGTTGAATTTTCCAAAAAGATTTTTGATTATAGTAATATAATGTAGCACATGCTGATCAGAGGGATGTAATGCCAGAGTAAAGTACAGCCACAATTTAAACATCAGTGTTCAGATCATCTTTTTTCCTGACAAAATCAATATAATGCAATATTTCTATCTGCTGAATGTAAGCTTTTCCATATTCCAAGATTGCCTGCTGCACTGGGGACATCACATGCATGTGCGAGTCGTGGGTTGAGGCATCAAGTAACTAAGCTGTTTTATGGATGGTAAATGTAATATTATTATCTTATTAGTAATTAGTTACACTACTAGTTACTGCAAAAAAGTATTATTACAGTAACTAAGTTACTAAAACAAGTTAATGCCCAACACTGGACATCAGTAATCTAATTATTTACCTTATTCGGAATAAGACAATATTATGATTAAGGTGTTTACATGAGTTTCTTTTAGAATATTCCTTTCATGTTCCTGTTTTACATGTTACAGTACATAGATCAATTAATGGCACACGTCATTACATCCCCAACTCAAACATGGGACGCCCGAAGCGCAATGGCGCAACATGTCGACATGTTGCCCACAAGGTGTTTCATTTTTAATTTTACGAAAGCTTCAAGTACTGTTAATTAATTGTCATGGTATACGTGCAAACAGACGACAACGTTGTTGAAGCCATGCTCTTTTGTTTGCTGTCAAACGGTTGATCACTGCCGTGTGTGTATCCTGTGTCAAAATGCGGCGAAAAGTCCTACACGACAGTAATAGTGTGATTAAGGTGTGTACATGTCTATACTGCACTTCGATAATGCTAATAAAATAGGAATACTCCACATCTTAATTCGATTTGTGTTTAATTCGAGTATGACTTTAGTCGGATTAAGGTAATCAAAAATCTCTGTTTACATGGTACATTCTTAATCAGAGTATTGTCTTAATCGTTTTAAAATCGGAATATTATTGTTGTCCATGTAAACATACTGAATGTTGTCACTCCTCCTCTTTGGGACTCTAGAGAGTGATGTGTGATGCACAGGTGTCACTCATTAACACTTCACTCCGCTCCCACTGCTCTCTGACCCTGTTTTTACTCCACTTTCTCAGCACTTACATACACCAGACTTTATTCTATTCTTACCTATATTCAGCAGGGTATAAAAGAGTGGTTTGTTCATCATTCACTATGATTTATAGAACATTTTATTCCTAAAAACATGGTGAATTTATGGTGTCTGTTGACAGTATTTTCTGATTTACAGAGCGGTAAGAGAAATCCAAAATCCCATCTGTAAAAAACTTTCATTCTAATATGTCAACAAAATCAAACAAGAATTCTGAACCAGGCTTTATGCAGTGTTCAGATTTATGTTCTGGCACAGTGCATATTTAATAAGACAATGCCTCTTTTGCATATTTAATCATAACATTTCAGAAAACTTGTAATATAAAACTTTTGTCTTAATGTACTTGTCACGTTCAAAAATGTTGTTTATTTCATCCAGTTGTTTCTGAGGTCTAGTTTCCTGTGTTTAGTTCCTGTTTCCTTATTTGCCTTGATTTTTGATTATGTCCTAGTTAGTTCTTAACCTGTGTCTTGTTTGGTCTTTAGTTTGTGTTTGTATCATGAGTTGGTTGGTTATTTTCATTGTTTATGGTCTTCTGCATATCTTGCGGTCTGTTTTTGTAAATAAAATATTACTGCTGCAAGTTGATCCAAATCTCTATGCTTTCCCTGCCTGCTACATTGTTACAGAATAACCAGAGGACCAGAGGAATAACAGAGGACCACTCCGAGGACCAAAACTTGTCCTTGCATCAAGGGGGTCATTCTCTGGTGGATTTTGTGGAGGACTGTGCCATCAGGTTCACTAGAATGAGGGTACATTGAAGATGTGCTTCTGGAGCGGGTTAGATGGCCTCCTCTTGCAGTCGATGCCCACAGGAGATTCCAGTGCTCAGTACTCCAGTACAGTGAGTATGCATTGTGGCTGACTGGCTCCTCCCTAACAGTTGTTCAGGTGGTGCCTGTTTTACCCCTTACATGCCCATTCCAGCCCTTTATCATTCAGAGGACACCCCTGCCTCTGAGTCAAACACCAGCTGCCACGAAACCAAAGCCTGCCTTTGAGACTGAGCCAAAGCCAAAGCTCACTGCTGACCATGAGCTGGAGCCAGAGCCCTCCAGATTGTCCATCCCTTGCCAGCCTGCCACCGTGTCTATTCCTGAACTGGCATTGGAGAAATTACTGATTGACCTGTTTTCTACAGAACCAGTCTGCACCCTTGTCTATTGAACTCCTACCTGCTTTGCCAGATCCCATCCAGCTTAATGGACTCTCTGGTCCTGACCATTCTCCTAGTTCTGTCCTCTCTGCTGGCTCCATCCTATTCCCTGGATCCTCCACCTCCACTGTTTCTGTTCACCTCAACCCTCTGAGCCTAGGACTCCACCTAGGCCTATCAACCCATCGGCTCCTCCAGCTTTATTGGATTCATCGACCCATCGGTTTAAACACAGTTCCTCCAGCTTCACTGGGGTCCCTTATCCTACCATCTCCATCTTGGTCCATCTTTCTCCTGGCTCCATCTTCCTTCAGACTTCCAGACTTGTGGCTACTTCTGGTCCCTCCACTCCTTCATTTCCAGCAGGCTCCTCCATCCCTTCAGCTCCACCGTCATCTTCATTCCCATGGCTCCACCTCGACCCCCTGAGCCCAGGACTCCACCTAGGCCAGGGGTAGGCAAGTTTGGTCCTATAGAGCCACAGTCCTGCAGAGTTCAGCTCCAACCCTGAAAAAAAACCTCACCTGCCTGTAGCCTTAGTAATCCTGAAGACATTAATTAGCTTGTTCAGGAATGTTTGATTAGGGTTGTAGCTGAACTCTGCAGGACTGCAGCTCTCTAGGACCAAACTTGCCTACCCCTGACCAAGGCCCATCAACCCATCGGTTCAACCATGGTTCCTCACTCTCACGGCTCCTCTTTCTCATTGTTTCTGTTTATGGCACCTAGTGAGGCAAGGGGCTACTGTGAAGTTCAAGGACTCTTGTTTTGTTTATTTCATCCTGTTGTTTTTGAGTTAGTTTCCTGTGTTTGGTTTTTGTTTCCTTAGTCACCTTGAATTTCAATTATGTCCTAGGTCGTTTCTATGGTGGTTGATTTTTTTTTTTTTTTTCACCTGTGTCTTTTTGGGTTGTTAGTTTTGACATCTGTGTTTGAATCTGTGTTATTTGTGTTTGTAAATAAAATGCTGCTTGAAGTTCAAAGCCTCTGCTTTCTCTTGCCTGATATACCGTTAAAGTACAGTAATTAATCAGCTAGGGAAGTATAGTGACATCTGTTTTTGCGGCCTGACTGGTTTAAGATGAGTGAGTCTTGATTTTTTTAGTATGTAGTAACATGCTTAAGAGCTTAAAGGGGTCATGAACTGAGAAATCAAAATTCCCTTGATCTTTTGACATATAAGAGGTCATTATAAAAACATCCTGTAAGTTTCAGAACTCAAAACTTCCTCATTAGTCTAAAAACAGCTTATATTGAAGGCAGTCTGCCAAAATGACAGCTTGTGGAATGTTCTACTCTATGATGTAATAGTGTGGATAAGCACCGCCTCCACAGAAGAAGATCAATGCCTGCTTCTACAGCGCTGCCTGTTGAGCCCCACCCACAGATTCTACATCACTGCCTGTTTAGCCCCACCCACCGATTATACAGCACCGCCTGTTTAGCCCCGCCCACCGATTCTACATCACTGCCTGTTTAGCCACGCCCACCGATTCTACAGCACTGCCTGTTTAGCCCCGCCTACCGGATTTTACAGCACTGCCTGTTTATCCCCGCCCACCAATTCTATATCATTGCCTGATTAGCCCCGCCCACCAATTCGGTATCATTGCCTGATTAGCCCCGCCCACCGATTCACGCATGTAGCGTTTACCAGAGATGCAAATGCAGGTCTACACATAGTGTTGCCAAGTCCGCTGTTTTCTCACGGAATTGGGCTACTTTAACACTGTTGCTTGCTTCTGGTTGTTTTTTGCGTCCGCCATTGCCATTTGGGCTAGTTTTGGGCTATGAGTAGCAATTGGATGGGTTTTGTTGTGAAAACCTGGCAACCCTGTCTACACAGAAACCAAATGATAAAGAAGCTCTGATGACAATAAGACGCTGTGCAGTACCAAGACGTGGTCTTTGCATTGCCTTCCTTTTGATCCCAACGTTAGGAAAGAGTGGATGAAATTTATTTTTAATGAAGATCCAGACCACATCAGTAAGAACTCGATCCTTGTTCACTTCATTTTACCGTGGATTCGTTTACAAACAAGCCACAATTCGATGTGGGATTTCCAGAAAGACTAAAACTAAAAGATGATGCTGTGTGACTATGTTGGATCTGACGGTAATGTCACAACACAAGCAACTGTTTTCATTACAGTATGTGATCACTATTGCTTTGTCTCTTCTTACAGATCGTTTGATATGTATTGAGTTATTTATGGGTTTTTGACCTAAATCACAGCAGCGTCCATCTGTGAAGGATGTACGCTGTCAAATACAGGTGCATATCAATAAATTAGAATGTCGTGGAAAAGTTCATTTATTTCAGTAATTCAACTCAAATTGTGAAACTCGTGTATTAAATAAATTCAATGCACACAGACTGAAGTAGTTTAAGTCTTTGGTTCTTTTAATTGTGATGATTTTGGCTCACATTTAACAAAAACCCACCAATTCACTATCTCAACAAATTAGAATACTTCATAAGACCAAAAAAAAAAAAACATTTTTAGTGAATTGTTGGCCTTCTGGAAAGTATGTTCATTTACTGTATATGTACTCAATACTTGGTAGGGGCTCATTTTGCTTTAATTACTGCCTCAATTCGGCGTGGCATGGAGGTAATCCGTTTGTGGCACTGCTGAGGTGGTATGGAAGCCCAGGTTTCTTTGACAGTGGCCTTCAGCTCATCTGCATTTTTTGGTCTCTTGTTTCTCATTTTCCTCTTGACAATACCTCATAGATTCTCTATGGGGTTCAGGTCTGGTGAGTTTGCTGGCCAGTCAAGCACACCAACACCATGGTCATTTAACCAACTTTTGGTGCTTTTGGCAGTGTGGGCAGGTGCCAAATCCTGCTGGAAAATGAAATCAGCATCTTTTAAAAGCTGGTCAGCAGAAGGAAGCATGAAGTGCTCCAAAATTTCTTGGTAAACGGGTGCAGTGACTTTGGTTTTCAAAAAACACAATGGACCAACACCATCAGATGACATTGCACCCCAAATCATCACAGACTGTGGAAACTTAACACTGGACTTCAAGCAACTTGGGCTATGAGCTTCTCCACCCTTCCTCCAGACTCTAGGACCTTGGTTTCCAAATGAAATACAAAACTTGCTCTCATCTGAAAAGAGGACTTTGGAGTACTGGGCAACAGTCCAGTTCTTCTCCTTAGCCCAGGTAAGACGCCTCTGACGTTGTCTGTGGTTCAGGAGTGGCTTAACAAGAGGAATACAACAACTGTAGCCAATTTCCTTGACACGTCTGTGTGTGGTGGCTCTTGATGCCTTGACCTACATGTTAACATGCTTGGATACAGCACTCTGTGAACAGCCAGCTTCTTTGGCAATGAATGTTTGTGGCTTACCCTCCTTGTGAAGGGTGTCAATGATTGTCTTCTGGACAACTGTCAGATCAGCAGTCTTCCCCATGATTGTGTAGCCTAGTGAACCAAACTGAGAGACCATTTGAAGGCCCAGGAAACCTTTGCAGGTGTTTTGAGTTGATTAGCTGATTGGCATGTCACCATATTCTAATTTGTTGAGATAGTGAATTGGTGGGTTTTTGTTAAATGTGAGCCAAAATCATCACAATTAAAAGAACAAAAGGCTTAAACTACTTCAGTCTGTGCGCATTGAATTTATTTAATACACGAGTTTCACAATTTGAGTTGAATAACTGAAATAAATGAACTTTTCCACAACATTCTAATTTATTGAGATGCACCTGTATACACAGCTATTAGCCAATCACAGCAGTGGACTTACTTCTGAGTCTACAATCCGTCACGCATATTCAAACAGAGCGTTCTGATGAGGGGGTTAAAAACAGGACAGAAAATAGCTATTACTTCTAAATTATGATGTTTTTGGATATACAATCTCGATAAAATTATAAGTGAACCTCAGAGAACAGTAGAAAACAAAGAAAACAAAGGCAGTTCATGACCCCTTTAAAAAACACATATTTCAACTTTGAATAAAGCAAATGTTTAAAATGACGCACTAAGTGATTTTACCAGAGTCTGCTCACATTGTGCCTAAAAACACTGCTTCCCAGTCCTGAAATCACTAACACTTTGAGTGGCTTATTGCTTAAACTCATGGCAGCAGCTATGCGATAAAGCCAGTGATTTATTCAGTTATAAAAGTTAATCAGTTTAATAACTGTAGCTTAATAGCTGTTGAGGGTTGCTGTGCAAAGTAACCGATTTCTTCGTGTTTTGGCAGTCTGAACTGTATGTTTATGATGTTTTTTTTTTTTTTTAGATGATCATGACAGGTCTCATGAGTGTCGAGGCCCCTGAAGAGCAGTTCCATGAAGAATCTCTCGACTGATTATCATGTGCTTTTCCCTTCATAATCATCTCAAACAAACCACAGACAAGATGACCACACTTGGATTTTCTGCACTTGTGACGGTTAACAACATTAGTTTCACTGCGACAATGAAATACTTTCATGTTACAGAAGACGCAAACAATAAGAGCTGTGACTTTATAAGTGCGGTGCTTGTGTTAGCCTGATTTCAGGCAGCGTTGGGTAAGTTACTCTAAAAAAGTAATTAATTACTAGTTACTAATTACATCTTCAACAGCGTAATTAGATTACTGTACAAATTACTCTCTCCAAAAATTATTTAATTACTTATAACTAATTACTTTCTAAATCCTATATCAATCTTGACAAGATAAAGATACAAGGATAGACATGAAATGGTTCTTTTAATCCTTTCAAACAAATAACAGATAACTACATACATTATTCTCACTATCAACTATGACTTTTGCCTCAATATACTCCTAATTACTGCTTATTAATACTTAGTAAAGTAGTTGTTGAGTTTAAGAATTGGGTAGGATTAAGGATTTAGAATAGGGTCATGCAGAATAAGACATTAATATGTGCTTTTTAAGTAATAATAAACAGCCAATATAAGAGTACTATTCATGCTAATAACCAACTAGTTAATAGTGTGAATTGAACACTAATGTTTTACCAATATCCTTATTAACTCACCAAAGTATCTAAAGTGAGAAGGGTACATAAAAAGCATGCAATTAAAGGTTAGACTTTAAATTTTGATGTTAAATCCACTATTGTATTGTATATAAAGTCTATACACAGTATTAAACTCAATTACATAAGAAGTAACTGTAATTAAATTACAGAGAAAATAAGTGTAATCCCTTACTTTACTCTTTCAAGGGAAAAGTAATTAAATTACAGTAACTAATCACTTAGTAACTAGTTACACCCAACAATGATTTCAGGTCACTCTGAATGTTCTTCTGGAGTGGTTTGGCATGAAGTGTACGTGACATGAAGCGTGAGGCGCTGAGTCACATGACCACATACCAGACTCCTAATGAGCTCTGCCTGCTTTCACACAGATATAATGCACAAATTCCAGCGCTCATATGAATTCTGTGAATTTCCTCCATGAAAGCCGCATTGTTTTGGGCCTCAGGTGTGTGTTAGTCAGCGGTGGATTAGAGGGCCGATGGACTTTGATGTGAACGAGGCTGAGCTCTGAGTTTCAGCAGATCTGCATGTCAGGTGTGTTTGACACCTGCGGATGAAGGAGGAAGTGAAGCGGCAGTCTGATAAAGCCAGCCAAGTGCTTCCTGTCATGCTGCTCATTGAGGGCTGCTGAAGGAGGCAGAGAGATTCATTCGGTGTGTGTTGAGCGCAGGCGTCAGCATCAGATGATGTCGAATCAGTGTTTGGCAGAGGACCTGTCCAAAACACATGCACAACACACTTCACGCCAAACAAAGAGAAGTCTATTACTAGAATGTGGACAAAAGGCTCCTGAGTTAAATCTGTGTGAACAAAAATCACTGTATTCGTTTTTTTATTAGTCATTTTTCCTGTATAATTTTGCTGCTGTAAAACTTTGCATAGTAAAAGATACATTTTAATTACTCTAATGCAAACACATCTAATTGGTTTAATACTTAAATTATGTTTTATACACTAGCATTCTACAGTTTGGGGTCATTTTGGAAATGCTGCATTTATTTGATCAGAAATTCAGGAATACTAATAATATTGTGAAATATTATAACAATCTAAAATAGCTGTTTTCTATGTAAATATTGTTACATGTCTGTGTGTTTAGAGTTTCTATTGTGGCCTAGTTTTCCCTGTGTCTTGATTAGTTCATTGTTTCCACCTGTTGTGTCATTAATTATCCCATTAGTCCCTGTGTTCTTAAATCCTGAGTTCTCCCGTTCATTTGCCAGTTATTGTCTATGTTACATGTTTGTGTGGATTATTCCTGAGTTTTTCCTGTCTGTTTCTGAGTGGATTTATATTAAAGACCATTCTTTTGGATTCCTTGCTCTCCGTCTCTTTATCTACATGAGGCCGTAACAACTATATGTTAAAATGTAATTTATTTCTGTGATCAAATCTGAATTTTCGGCATCATTACTCCAGTCTTCAGTGTCACATGATCCTTCAGAAATCATTCTAATATGCTGATTTGCTGCTCAAGAAACATTTCTGATTATCATCGATGTTGAAAACAGTTGTGCTGCCCAATATTTTTGGGGAAACCATCATACGTTTTATTTTTCAGGATTCACAGATGAATAGAAAGTTCAAAAGAACAGCATTTATTTGAAATAGAAATCTACTGTAACATTATAAATGTCATCCTTACTGAGTAACAGTATTCTTTATTCATTATTTGTTGAGCAAAGAACCCCAAATCATTGCATCAGACAGGTTTGTATTATCAACATCAACAGGCTCTGCTCTCATCATGTGCTTGTCACGACAAGCACAACAAAACACAGCCTGATCTGACAGAAACACAATCCACCGTGAATTACATGACGGATTTTCAGTGGGTGAACGCGATAAAATCAGACACTTGTTGTTTTTGTAATGGAGATGGTTATTCAGGGTTATTCAGTGAGCATGAGCATCTCACTCACAATTGTGGGTTGGCAATTGATTAAACTTATTTTTAAAATTAATTATGGAGTCTCCAAAGGAATGCAGAAACAGCATAAAGACAGTATTTTAAATATTTGATATATGTTTGTTCAATGGATGATGACATCAGTGAATCATCAATGAATTGACTCTTGAAAAATGACTTAGTTATTGTCCTCTTGCTTTATTGACCAACTATTTTCCTGTTTAATACTGTAAAGCTGCTCTGACACAATCTGTATTGTATAAAGCTCTATATAATTAAAGGTGACTTGACTTACAAAGTATTATAAGCGAAGGCCAGTATCACATCAATACCGAGAAAACAAGACTTTTCATCTGTGTTTGGTGATGTTTCTGTTAGCACTCATTTTCACCCATATATCTCTAAATTTTGCATATTCAATTTCATGATAAAAATAAAAATTAATGCATTTGGTACCAATATTTTTGTGAGGATACAGGACTTCAACTTGTTAAACTCCAAATATTATTCGAGGAAATGAGCAAGTTTATTTTCCCCAGCTAGATCCTAATGTAAATAATTTGATTTAATGGCTTCCCACACTAATTTTCTCAGTAAACTGTGTACTATGTGACACACCAAATTAGGAAGTGACTCATGGAAACTCAGCTGACATCTGAGAGCTGTTAATGTTGTGATGGTGGCCACAGATCATTCACTACACAAACTGCAATTCCTCTTTCTGTAAACCGTCGCTCATTCAGGCCGCTCCAGAGCTCATCACAGATCATCAGCAGCATCATGTGACGCTCATCTGGAAAGCACAGGGTTGAGAGAGTTCAGACGCTGATGTCACTCACACCGGTTTACATTAGAGGCTCTTGTCTGTCAGACAGTGGTGTCCATTTACACATGACCCACTACCTGACCAGCAGATCCAGGTTAGTGTGCCAGTTACGGACATGGCTCACAGTGCTCACTTTATAAAGGTCACTCTCACTTCCCCAAACAGCAGCGAGAAACAGGTCAGCATCACCATCATCCAGTGCTGATTTAACAGCCAGAGCAAAAAACCCACAATAAACAGAGCCAATGTGTGTCATCAGTTTATTAAAACCTCATCCATCTAATGCTTGATCAAACATGACATGAGTGAAACATCTTTAAATATAAAACTCTTCAGATTTACTCTTAACAAATCACATACATACACAGATCAAGTGGTCTAAGTGTTTATTCTCTGTATGGAATATGTGAGTGGTCTGCGTCAGCCGCAGGCAGATATGGGCTGGCTGAGGCCGCTGAAGTAGGATCTCTCTCTCTCGCTCATCAGCTGGAAGTGCAGCGGCTGCCTGCAGAAGTTACACTCAGCGGACGAGTGCGGCTTCAGCTTCAGACCCACCTCCTTCCACGCCTGCGTCAGCTTATCTGTGCCACACAAACACAACACACTCAGCATTCATGACACATCGCTCAAGACTTACTGACAGAACAATAATTCTAATTTATTTGGAGTACTGCTTTTGCATAATGCACATTTCTTAATATTAAACCTAAAATGTGTTTTAATGTCACTATTGATGAGGATTGAATGATCTTTGAATAATATCAGTCTTTAAAAGCAAGCGTATCTAAAGTATACTTGCAATAGTTCCACTTTAGCACAATCACATATACTTCAGTATATCTTTAGTTGGACTCTACTTCCGCACAATTAAACTCCATTAAACACAAAATTAGTTGTTCCAATTTAGCAGACTAAGTATACGAGTTTAGTATACTAAAAGATCAACTGCAGAGTATTTTTATTATGTACATAAATTTGTAAATGTATTTGTAGTATACTTAGCATGAAATAAATGTATTTCAAATACATTTTAGTATATTTATTTTCACTAGGGAATATGGCTATAATAAATAATAATAATAATAATAATAATAATAATAATACAAATGTAATATTAGTCTTGTAATATTTTATTTTAAAAAACATTTTTATTACTACTACTAAATTGATTACTAAATAAAAAACTATTACTATTATAATATTTCACAGTAAAAAACAAGTATTTAAGAAAAACAACAACTACCATTATTATTACTGCTACTTCAAGAACTGAAAATACTAAATAAGAAAGTAATGTTGCTACTGCAATTTCACTGAAGAAAAAGTATATAATGATAATAATAATAAATAATAATAATAATATTATTATTATTATTATTATTATTATTTACTAAAAAGTAATATTACTATTGTAATATTTCACTGAAGAAAAAGTATTTTATTAAAAAAAATATTAAAATATAAAATAATAATCATCACTATTAAAAAAATAAGCATTAAATAAATTACTATACTATTTCACTGTAAAAAAAAAAAGTAAAGAATTTAAGCAAAACAATATAATAGTAATAATAATAATTTGCATTACAACTGTGAAGTATTATTCAGTAATGTTATTTCTGAGAATGGAGATGCTGATGGATTATGGAAATCAGAGTGATGTGGTGATCTGAGTTTAGTTTGAATGGTGCGGCTGGACTCACCGATGAAGTAGTTCATCATCTGCGGCGTGTGGTGCGGCGTGGGTGCGATGCGCAGCAGCTCCTCTCCGCGCGCCACAGTGGGGTAGTTGATGGCCTGCACGTAGATGTTGTAGCGGCTCATCATGATGTCACACACCTGCGTGTTCTTCTCTGCATCAGCCACCTGAGGACACACACTGGGGTCAGTCACTCGCTCGGAGTCAGAGTCAGTGATGATGAGTAACATCCATCAAATATCTGACGATACGAGAGTATTGAGCTCTCTTCAGCTTTTTTGTGCATGGATGAACAAATACACACAAAATTACAGCAAAATGTGACCCTGCACCACAAAACCAGTCATAAGGGCCACTGAGATTTATACATCACCTGAAAGCTGAATAAATAAGCTTTCCATTGATGTATGGTTTGTTAGGATAGGACAATATTTGGCTGAGATACAACTATTTGGAAATCTGGAATCTGAGGGTGAAAAAAAAAAAAAAAATCTAAATATTGTGAAAATTACCTTTAAAGTTGTTCAAATGAAGTTCATAGCAATGCATATTACTAATCAAAAAATAAAGTTTTGATATATTTACAATAGAAAATATCTTCATGGAACATGATCTTAATATCCTAATGATTTTTGGCATAAAAGAAAAATCTATAATTTTGACTCATACAATGTAGTGTTGGCTATTGCTACAAATATACCCCAGCGACTTAAGACTGGTTTTGCGCTCCAGGGTCACATATGCACATCTTGGTGAATATCCTAGTAAACACAGACAGTTAGGCCTATGTCTTAACATAAACATTTGAGAAAGAAAACGCATGCGTTTCAGGATATTAGTTCCGTGCTTTCTTAAAGTGAAAGCAGACTAATAATAAACCTAATGCTATCTAAGAAAAATACAAGTAGTGCTCACTGCTCCTGACTAGAGCCCAACCGATATATCGTTTTGCTGATTTTATCGGCTGGTATAAGGCTGTCGCAGATATATCGGTATCGGCGAATATGCCACCGATATGAACATTTTTTTTTTACAGACCATAAAATGCAGATAAAATGCTTGTATATGGTGTAATTAGATAGTTTGTCCAGCAGAGCGCGCTCCATTGTTTGCTACTGGCGACCTGGATGAAACGCTTTAAAGCTTAAGTGTATGGAATACCACTGAAACTTTAAACGGCCATATCTCTGTAACAGCGCGGTGGATCCGCATCAAATTCGGGGGATCCCCCGGGGTCTGGGAGTCACAGGCGATTAAATTCACGGTTGGGCGCCGAACGATCTGGCGATCCCGGGGGGCTACCGAGGCGCGGAGGGTGGCGTTCGAGAGGGCTCCTCGAGCTGAAGGCAAATCGGTGAATGAATGTTCTGAAGTGAAATAAACTTCAACAGAATAAAGTTGAATGGAATTGAATTGAAATAAAGTTAAATAAACTTCACCTTTACTGTTCAGTGCACTGATGTCAGACTCATTTTGGATAATAAAGTTTATTGTTAAATTGTTAAATGCCCTGCCTCCATTACATATCTTTGTCACATCATTATAAGTGTTTGATCACCACATTTGTGTGATCATTGCAATAAATGTGTTTATGTATATATATATTCTGTTTATGTATATACTATAGTATTCTATATATAGTACCAGTCAAAAGTTTGGACAGGAATGAGAAAGTGTCCAAACTTTTGACTGGTACTGTACTATAATAAACACAAAGAATTTTTTACGCCCTAATATCAGTATCGGTATCGGCCCCCAAAAAACCCATATCGGTCAGGCTCTACTCCTGACTAAATACCCTTTGTAACATCAATAATGTTATAAAATAATCTATATTTAATTTATACAGTAAAGACTATGCAGTTATTTTCCATTTTATTCTTACATTTCTGTACCTGAAAATTTCTTTTAGACTGAGCTGAAAAACCTGAAAAGCACTGTTCACTGAATTTGTGTCTTTGTTCTATTGTATTTGTTTTCTGTTATTGCTTGTAATTTGTTTATCTGTAGAAAAGAGTTTTAGCACTGAGCCCATAGTATTTTTCTAACATTTATTTTTCTACATGAATGTATTTTTTCTTACAACTGGAGTACCTCGTTTTAGTTGTTTCCTAATGAGGATTTAACTATTTTACACACTGAAGCCTAAAAGACATTCTTGACTGTTGTCATAAGATTACATAAGATTTTTTTTATTTTTCTTTATCATTAAAAAAAAGGAAAAAAAGTGTAGGATTATTTTTTTTTGTTGTGAATGTCCCAACTGAGCTACAAGATGTCCAAATTTCAGATGAATGTTCATGTCATATTTTGTTTGCATTTGTGAGTTAATAAAATGAAGCTGGTTGTTTATAACATCATAATCTGGATAAATCGATCGATATATGGGATGTTACAGTAGATTTATTTGAAAATGGATCTGGTGTGGTGGCGTACCCTGACGGGGATGATGTGGCTGGGGCAGTGCACCACTGGCAGGCCCGTGTCCAGCAGCATCTGCCGCAGCAGCTTGACGTTGCGCTGGTGTTTGCGGCGCAGGGAGCGGCCCTCCTCGCTCTTCAGGATCTGGACGGACTGGCGGGCGCCGGACAGCAGCATGGGCGGCAGCGAAGTGGTGAAGATGAAGCCGGCAGCGTACGAGCGCACCATGTCCACCAGAGCATTAGTGCTGGTGATGTAGCCGCCCACACAGCCGAACGCCTTCCCTGAGACACAAGACCAGAGAGATTAGAGGAGGAAAACAACTACCGAGAAATAACACTGATAACTAACACTCACTCTGGTCATCATCATTCATCACGAACTAAAACACAAATCACAAAATCACTATATGGCTCACGGCGATTATCAAATCACAAAGACCAGGGTTTCATTAAATAATTATGTTCACTACATGCTTTAGAGTGACGCAATAAAGCTATAAATGTTACTATTTAAAGATATGAAAACTGCCAAAAAGACATACATGCATATATATATATTAATACATTTTTATACATTTTTAATTGTAAAAGTGTTTAAAATATAAAATACATTTGTCAATTTTCTTATTTTTACAGTAAAATTATAACTATTTTTTAAATTAATTTTAGTAATAATAGGCAAAGTACTAAAATTACTATAATTTCATTGTAAAATAATAATAATAATAATAATAATAATAATAATAATAATAATAATATTTTTTGCATTTTTATTTTAGTCAATTACAAAGGTAATTTCTTATTTTGCTTTTATTTGCTTTCTATATTTATTGATAATAATAATGATATTATAATAATATTGCTCTTATTATAGCCTTATTATATAAACAAAACAAAAGTCTGACTACATTGTGTAGCCCTACAAACAAGCCCAGCAAACCTGGATTTAAAAAATAAATAAATAAATAAATCATGAGAAACGGAGCGTGTTTTAGGTCCACTGGATTCTGTCCAGCAGACATGAATAAACAGGTTTGGTGGGTTTTGTTCAGCAGCTGTACGTGACTGTGGGCTCGTCTCAACACAAACGGCCATTCAGCAGCCTTCAGCGTAACTCAATCAGAGCCGAATGAGACGGCTCCGGTCTCCTGTTGCTTGGAGACGAGTGATGATTTAATGAGTGGCATTAGACGGAGTGGCTCACCCAGAGTGCCGGAGATGATGTCCATCTTGTGCATGACTCCATCCCGATCGCCGATGCCTCCTCCTCGGGGGCCGTACAGCCCCACCGCATGCACCTCGTCCACAAACGTGATGGCGCCAAACTCATGGGCCACGTCACACATCTCCTCCAGTGGACACACCGCGCCTGAACGCACAAAACACCATTCTCATCATCATTTTCATCAACCATATCTCACCGACGGAAGCAAGACGATAACAAACTAAAACTAGTGATGTAACGATTCACTCAACTCATGATTCAATCGATTCACAATTTTGATTTCACAATTTGATTTTCTCTTTTTTTTTTTTTTTTTTTACAAAATGAGACTGAAGACATTATAGAGTAAATGAAAAGGTGTCCTTTTATTAGGCTGTTGCCGCATGTTTCTTTGTGAAATTGAAATATAACAAAAATAAACTGAAATTTTAAAACAAACCCCAAATCAAATAAGTTACACAAATAAAAGAAATCTCTTCATATAAACAAACTAAGGCTTTGTCTGTGCTCTTAGAGGCAACCACTGCATTTTAGTCATGATCCAAACAAAGATGCAGCATACATGCAGCATGAGCAGTTTTTAATCTAAATTAGACTGTATCATTTCGAAATCTGAAGCAAAAACAGAATGGTCTGACTTTAGTTTTGTGAAACTATACTACATGAAACATATCTGAACACAAACAGCAGATGAGCTGAATGAGACGCAGATTCACTCTCTGCCAGCAGGTGGCGCTTACAGAGATCATCTTACTATAGGGAGATGAGAGGGTCTGTATTAATTACTATTGGAGAAAGCGTAACGACTAACTTGGATCATGTGTCCCTTAATAACCAATCACATTACAGCCTTTACATCACTGAATTTCAGTCAGAGTTGTGCGACACTCAATCGCCGTTTACGGATACCATAGGAATGAATGAGAAGTGCTGTACGCTGAATCCCACCTATCGCAAAAAGTCAGTGACTTCTCTAATAAAACAATATTTTTTTCATAGTAAACTCTAAAAATAGTTCAATCCAAAAGTTTTGTTTAGCGTAAAACACGTTGAAGATTAGCAGATAGGCTGTCGATTTATTAAATGATAAGCCGTTAACTCTAAAAAACGGTTTATTCAGCGTAGTGAAGCCTCTCCTCCATTGACATCCATTCAAAAAACGGCCTCTGGTCTCCTTTCCCATGTACTGGCAGACCGGAAGCGTTAGCTTTAGCCGTTACGCTTTTTCGGCTATTGATTGCAGGCTTGCCTTCTAGCGGCTTTGGCGCTTATGAACAGCAATGATACAGTGTTTCCATGGTTACCATTGTAACCAAAGCAGAGCTGCATGAACAGCAATGATACAGTATTTCCTAGGTTACCGCTGTAAACAAAGCAGAGCTGCGTTTATGAACACTATTTTAATATGCATCGTTCAGAGGCAAGATGTTTGGCATCTCAACCGATTTGAATTGTCACATATTTGAATTGATTTTCAACTGGCTCGCGGTTAATTGTTTCATCCCTAACTAAAACTCGTTTTGAATGACAAAAACTATGATGAACATCTATTGACATTTTCGTCAACGAATAAAAACGAGACGAAAATGTTAGGGAGGGACGATTTGGGAAGAGATTCATTCAGAACAAATCTGCTGCGTGGTTAGGAGGTTAGATGCGTACATATGAACCGGCGGGACATGAGCTAACATACACTTGCTGCACGTCTCATAAAACGTTCAAAAATGTCAATATCTGTGAGCAAGAGAAGAGCAGACATGGATAAATTTGATGACGCAAGAGAGAACTCAATTCGGTCTGGTTTTCTGAGCGCAGACACCGAAGCAGCACGTCTCACACAGCACAAGAGTACTCTTTCACGTCGCATGAATGAAGAAATACACACAAAATGATGACCTTTAATATAAAGGTATGTTGTGTGTCACCGCAGTTAAATCAGTGTCTATCATGATAAAACCTTAATATCAAACCTACATAATGACTTTGGAAATTTTAGAGAAATGCTTAATAAATGCATTACACTGTAACTAAACCCATTCTGTTTTAGCAGACTAAATTTACTGTAGATTTAGTCGACTAAATCTTATGATACTTAGTTGACTAAAACTAAAAACAGTTCAGATGACTAAAATGTGACTAAAACTAAATGGCATTTTAGTCAAAAGACCATGCCTAAAACTAAATCAGAATTTGCTGTCAAAATGAACACTGCAAAGAGCCACAGAGAGCTGCCACTGACCGTCCATGGAGTGCACCGTCTCAAAGGCCACGATCTTGGGAGCAGAGGGGTCTGATTTCTCCAACAGCTCACGCAGATGCTTGGCGTCATTGTGACGGAAGATAAACTTCTTGGCACCGCTGTTCCTGATGCCCTGAATCATTGAGGCATGATTGCCCGCGTCTGAATAGATCTCGCAACCTGAGGAGAAACCACAGAAGCGCTGCTTTCAGAAACCTGACCGCCCAAATCTCACAAAGGAGCACACAAACAAACACAAATGCAACAGGGATGGAAATAAAGGCTGTTTTCAGATTTATATTGCTATTTTCTTCAGGAAAATCACCTTAAAATAAATCAGTCTCATTGTGATGTGCACGTCTCTGCATTAAAGTAATGAGATTTTGTAAGGCCCTATGAAATCCGTTTTATTTTTTCCCAAATTCAGTTTTTATTTTTCTTGATTCCGTTTTTTACTATTTTAATTTTTCTGGATTCCTTTTTAGTGGTTAAATTAAATTTTATTAATCAAAAAGCATGTCTAATTAATTAAAATCATGGAACTTATACAATTTAACATCAATTTATTAAAAGTTTAACAAAAATGACGTTTACGAAAGGTTTTATTTTTTCTCACCTAATGATTTATTGTTACCAAATTCTATGTTTTAGCATGTCTAATTATTTGAATGCATAAAAACAACTTAATTTATTCAAATCTTTTCTTATGTTAGCCTTATAAAATGATTTTTTTTTTTTTTTTTTTTTTCAAAAAATTAAACAAACTTTATTTTTTGGCAAACAAATGGTGTTTACTATTAAAAATTAAAACATGGAAGAAATACTGTGATTATTCCTTAAAAAAAAGTTTTAATAATTTAATTATCAGTAGTAGTAGTATTATGCACATTCTACTGCACAATAATAATATATTTCTGTCACAATTTCTTCAAGTTAAACAATTTTTATTTTGACAGGGTGCCTTTAAGTTTCTATTTGTATTTGATATGATGCTAGTTGTACTCAAATGAAACGGTCAAATGCTCATGATGTGACTCTCAGAGCAGTTCTGGAGATGTTCATGTATTTATGTCCTCATTTATTGAGACGGCAGACACTGAAATCACAAGCTTCAGTATGCGTGTAGTAAACAAAACTGCTCGTCTGCAGCATTCATTCACTCAGAGACACGCAGAACATGCAGGATTCATATTTAAATAGCCTTTTTGCAGTTGAATATCCACAGACACTAGTCCATATCACGATCTGATTTAAGTGTAATGACCTACTTTTGATCAATTCATCCAAACTTCGACAAATTCCATGACATTCCACGTTCTGTTTTTATGACTGGATTCTGCGTTTTCCACATCACGGTAATCATAGGGCCCTAATTTTGGCAGAACATGCTTCACTTTCTTCACACAAAACATGAGAGGGGAATAATCACCGGGCAGCATCTTAGCCAGCGTGAAGAGCGTGGAGTCATTGGCCACGAAACACGAGGTGAAGAGCAAGGCAGCGTCCTTCCCATGAAGATCGGCCAGCTCGTGCTCCAGAGCCACGTGAAACTTACTCGTCCCTGATATATTTCGAGTCCCTCCGGCTCCTGAGCCGTGTTTCTCTAAAGTGTCCCTGTCAAAAGACATCACAGAGACGTTCATTTCAGCCCAAAAGGATTATATTAGGATTAAAAAAGGACTTTTTCATGAGCCATCTGCTGAAGATGTCAATGCAAAGATCAAGTTTAAACCCAAACCATGTTCATTTGGTCACTCACATTATGGTCTGCACCACCCGCGGGTGGCGGCTCATGCCGAGATAGTCGTTGCTGCACCACACAGAAACGTTTCTCTTGAAGGACAGTGACTCGGTGTAATCGTCCGCCATCGGGAACTCCGTCGCCCTGCGGTTCACCGTTTTAAACACACGGTATGTGTGATCCTCCTTCTTCTCCTCGATCTTCTTCTCGAAGAACTCGTCATAGCGAAAGTTGGCCACAGCTGAAAGAGAACAGCGAGTGTGAAACTTCCTTTCAAAATAGGAAGTGGTTTACTGTAGGAGTTTCTTCACTGTAACGAAGCGCACATACTTTTGGGCATGTTCTCCTGCAGCAAGTGAGAGACCCTGGTGGGCCGCTGCTTCAGCAGCTTCTTCATCAGGTTTCCTCCAATCTTGGTGTCCTTCACCAAAGGATTCATCTCAGAGGGAGAGACGTCTGAAAAACAGAGATGGACTGTCAACTCGTTGGATTAGTGAGACTGAATAGTTTTTAAAGCATCCTAACATAAGAAGTTGAAAAGTTGCAGTTGTTAACCAACGACAATTATTGAAGGACCTCAGATAAAACACATCTGGCAGGGCTGCGTGATTAAACAAAAATTAACTGCATCTCAAAAGCCATCCATGCATCTGGAAAGCATACGCCAAACATCTTAACAAACTTGTGATGAGAAGCATTTATCAACAAAAGAGAAGCTTTGCAGGCTCCCTGTGGATGGTTAAAGCTAGATGGTATACAGATTCATCTACCTGGCATGCGCACATCAACATAGCATAATTTTTGTCACACCATACAACAATAATTACTGTTTTTGCATTATTGTTTAGGGTTGGGGTAGGTGTAGATGTTAATAAAACAATTTAATAGGTAAAAAAAAAAACAACTTAATTTATTGTTAGCTTCCAGTTTTAGCTGTATCCCTTCTAGCCACAACCCCTGCAGATTTATGTCATGGTTTAACAGTTTAATGTTTGAAAATAAAGAAATTATGATAGCCATAAATATTTGTATTGTCATTTTTCAGGTATCATTATTAAATTAACATTATAACATTGTGTAACAATTTAACATTGTGACTGTGTAATTTGTGGTACTGTCTTTGTGACTTTTTTTTTTTCTTCTTTTTCTTTCTCTTTTTTTCTGTTTGAAACTCTATGTGCTGCCGTCTTGACCAGGCCTCACTGGAAGAAGAGATAGTAATAGCTCAATGTGACTACCTGGATAAATAAAGGAATAACTAACTAACGGAATATTATTTTTCCTATGCATTTTTTTTTACAGTGAAATATTACAATGGCATTTTTTTATATTTTGCTTTTCATTAGTAATTTTCATATTTTAGTAATAACAATAATAATAACAACAACAACAAGAGCAGTTGTAATATTATTTTTCATAAACACTTATTTTTTTTATTTTTTTAATTAGTATTTTTTTAATATATTTAGTAATAATAACAATGCAAATAATAATAACAATTTTTTTTCCCTCAAACACTCAATTTTATTTTTTAATTTTCTGTTTTTAATTAGTTCTGCTTTTTATATTTTTAGTGATAATAACAATATAAATAAAAATAATAGTAGTTACGATTTTTTCTTAAGTACTGAATGTTTTAATTTTTAGTTTTCTGATTTTAATTAGAATTTTTTTATGCTTTTAGTAATAGTAGTAATATAAATAATAATAATAGTTCTAATTATTTTTTTCCTCAAGCACTCATTTTTTTAATTTTACAGTGGATTTTTTTACATTTCAAAATGCAATATTTCCCCAAACCGTGTAGCCCCATCATCTGGTCTGCTGGGTTAACCGACAGACGGGTTGTTTAGAAAGGCCCCTGACCAAACAGTTTTGTAAATGCATTACTTCACAACCCCTAACATACAATAAACCACAGCAGAGCCAAAAAGGCATAAACACTTCCTCACAAACCTTTGCACATTTTGCGAACTTCAGACACGTCCTCCTGAAGCGCCATGCTGGCCTGCCGCACCACGCCGCTGTTCCTCTGGCCCATCTCAGCCGCCAGGAACGGGCATTTGGAGGCGGACACTTGACCCGCGGGCGGAACGGGGTGACCCGCAGGCTCTTTGGCCTCTAAATCAAAGAGCAGAGAGGACAATCTTTAGTATGGCAAGCAAACACACTGAACTCAAGCACAAACAGGAGATCACCTATTCCCTATATCTGTAGACTTTTAAATGACCGTGGATTTTAAAAAGTATTTTGTGCATTCTTATGATGCATCTTTATTTGACCCTCTAACTCTAGCACTCTCTATTCTAATTCTATTTTATCTATTTGTCTTCTTTTTAAAAAAAAAAAAAAAAACTAACACTAGCTTTCTTTTTTCTGTTCTATCTACTCGTTTTCTTAAAAAAAAAAAAACAACAACAAAAAAAAAAACCTTGTTATGTGTACTGTGTTACGCTAACTGAGACTTATAGCACTTGCATGTTGTTGCTCTTTTGTTGGTTTTGATTGATTCTATTGTCCTCATTTGTAAGTCGCTTTGGATAAAAGTGTCTGCTAAATAACTAAATGTAAATGTACATATTTTATTAATTTTTCTTTTCTCTAATTTTTGTATTTTAATATGGGGTAAATTGGTATTGACATTTTATTGTAACGGCAAAATAATTCAGTGTTCCTTAATGACAAATGTCCTTGGGTACCTGTAATGATGCTGAGAAAGTTAATAAATTGATAAATAAATCCATAAACGGCTGCGGAGACTGACCCTGGCCGGCGGGAGTCTGGAAGCTGGAGGACGAGGAGCAGAGCGAGCGCACCAGCGGCCTCGACGCAAGGTCCATCATGACGGGACACTTCACAGCGTACGCCACCAAGGACTTTCTGGCCTGCTGCAGGAAGGTCTGGGGCACGCGAGACAGGAACGGGCAGCGGATGATGGCGTCCATGACTGACTGACCAGAGAGTCTGGACAGAAACACAGCAGAGGGTCATTCAAACAGAAACAGCTGTAAAGGTCACGAGCGTGACTGACCGGCTGATTTCTGTGACTCTCAGATGACTGGCACAGAGCCGTGACCGTATTACAGGGACAAACCCAGACTGCTCGCAGCTGAAGCATCAATATCAACAAACGCAGTGGTTTCCTCATTCAGATCAGAGCGGTTCTGAGGAAAGCACCAGTCCATGACTCATGATGACCACCTGCCAGCTAACTCAAATATCACATGTGAGCCTGGAGCACAAAAGCAGTCATAAGTAGCACAGGTATATTTGTAGCAATAGCCAAAAATACACTGTATGGGTCAAAATTATCCATTTTTCTTTTATGCCAAAAATCATTAGGATATTAAGATCATGTTCCATGAAGATATTTTGTAAATGTCCTATATCAAAACTTAATTTTTGATTAGTAATATGCATTGCTAAGAACTTCATTTGAACAACTTTAAAGGCGATTTTCTCAATATTTAGATTTTTTTGCTCCCTCAGATTCCAGATTTTCAAATAGTTGTATCTCAGCCAAATATTGTCCTATCCTAACAAACCATACATCAATGGAAAGATTATTTATTCAGCTTTCAGATGATGTATAAATCTCAATTTCAAAAAATTGACTCTTATGACTGGTTTTGTGGTCCAGGGTCATATATTTATCTCGACTATATATCATATTAAGCCTAAAATGCATATCTGGGCTATTTCAGATGAAAGAAACGTGCACTGACTGATCTTAAAATACGTTAGTACTATTGATAGTACCGGGTTTTTTTTTTTTCTAAGGCAGACTGATAAAAGATACTTCGATGTCCTAACTGAACTTTGAAGTAATGCTGGTTTATCTTGAGCACATTACTCTCATTACAGCACGATCTGAAGCTGGAGAGCTCTGAGGCTGACTGTGGGATATGTTCACTGATTTAAAGACTCTGACAGGTTTATGAAGATGGTTTCGAAACGCGACGCGTCTCTCACTGAACGCGTCTTTGCGGCTCTTTAATAAACACAGTAGCGTTACTCACCTCACGAATGTTTTCTGGCGCTTGTAAGCAGTGTTTGGCGGAGTGTGGTGTGTTTCTGCGGCTGCGGTCAGCGGGTTTATCGTTATCGTTATCGTTATCCTGCACTGAGGACGAACGAGAGCAGAACGGACGCGGCGGGATTATATCCAAGCCCAGAGCCGCCAAATATCGCGAGACTTGCGTCACTGTGCGTCAGCGCAGACACGCCCCTCTCCTTCAGCTCGTGAACTCTTTACTGACTAAAAACACTTTGATTATTGTGGCAGTAAAACACTGCTTTATTATTTCTGTTTTATCTCTGAGATCTGTTTGTGTTATTAATGTAACTGTAAGTTAGGAAGTCAAAAGATAACACAGACTTAAGGAAGTGTGGCTCTCTTACAGGAACACTTCGCATAAAAACATGAAATTAATCATTTAAAACACTGGTTCCAGTCTGTAATAATGAACACTTATGAGCATGGGGGGTTGAATTTCCTTGATTTCTCTTCTTTGAATTAAATTGGATTAGGCAGTTTTTGTGTAATCCAAACTCAATCTGGAATTTTATCCCCAATTCCTTCTTTTCCAAATTAGGTGGTCTCCCTTTCTTATTAATTTGTAACTATAATATTGCTAGAATCCATTACAATTTATCTAAATTTCATAAACAGGCATTACTTGCAAGGTCATTAATCTTTAAGCACAATTTCTCCCCTCACCGGTACTTTATTTGGATCAAGACATTGTATATAAGAGAAAATCTTTGTTTTTTAGTAATTGATTTGAGAAAAACATTTTGATTGTTTCCCAGTTATTTAACTCAGAAGGTCTTATTTTAAGTTATGAAGAATTCTTATGTAAATTTGATTTTCCAGTAACTCCCAAAGAATTCTCCATTGTCATGGACGCTATTCCTAAAGGAGTTGTCATGCTTTTAAGGGACTCTGTTAGATCACCCAGTACTTTATCTATTTCTTTGGACCCATCTGAAATCCCAGGAAAACTGTGCTTTTTGTCACATCCTTCATCACGTAACTATAAGATTAGATCACTCTTTCAGAAGGAGCTTGTAACTCCCTATGTGGTGTCTTATTGGAAGAATGTTGTTGATCATATTGATTGGAAAAAAGTATGGACTCTGTCTTCGAAATACATAATAACTAACAAGGTCAGAGAAATCTCATTCAAATTGTTACTCAGATTTTACCCAGCTAATGTGTTTCTGAAAAGGTTTAAATCAGACATAGATACAAGCTGTTCTTTTTGTGGTGACCCTAATGAAACTGATATGCATATCTGCTGGGATTGTCCTCAAACACAGCTATTTTGGATTGAATTCTCTAATGTTATCAATCACAATGTGCTCCAGGGTTTCTCTTTGCTTTTTAAGGATGTACTGTTTGGCTTCTTTAATATACAAAAAGATAAAATTAATGAATATTTTATTATTAACCTATTATTATTTCTTGCGAAATTTCATATTCACCGCAGTAAATTCTCTCATCAAAATCCTTTATTTATTGTTTTTAAAAAGAGGTTCAACAGTATATCCAAACTATTTCATCTTCCAAGAATCTTAAAGCTCTTAAAACAGTTAATTTATTTCATCTTTGTAGTTTATTTTGTTAAAGCTTTCGTTTTGTATTATTTATTTATTGTTACATACGTATATAAATGGTGCTTTGCATGTAATGTCACCTCTTTGTACGTAAAGTTGATATTTTCTATACTTTTGTCTTTGGTACCTTGGCATTAATAATAATAATAATAATAATAAAATAAAAAATAAAAACCTGGTTCTGGAAGTTTACATAGACAGAATAACATGTACGGTTACCATTAACTTCATTTCATCAAGCTGTGCTTGTGTTTATCGTGTTCAAGCTGCATTTACAGAAAAGCATGATGCTGATATCAGCTAATTCTCCAGATGTAGCAGTTTGGATTGTTTACATGTAGTGATGATATAAACAATCAAACATCTGAGATTTGCTCTATAGTAAGCTATATATGTGATATATGTGATTGGTTTCTAATCTTCCTAAATCTGAATAAATATTATTTTGCGTTACACGTGAAAAACAGTCATTCGGGTTTGAAATGACATAAAGGTCAGAAAAGACTGATTTTCATTTTTGAATTAAAAAAACAAAAAACATATTTAACCTTTAATTGAATTAAGGGCACGTTTAACAAATATGCCGAAAATTGCGACACCCAGCGGTCACTTAATCATTGGAAAAGTTGTTTGATTGCGCCACCTAGTGATGAAGGAGAAGATTGATATGATTAGTGTAATATACAGTATAAAAAAAGCTGTAGTCAACTAGATGTTCAGAGAAAACCACAGATAGATTTGATTAATGTGATATCTTTAAATCACCTCATATAAGCAAAGTCTGAAAGGAAGCCATATTGGTGCTATAAGGAACTTTTCATTTTATACAAAAATACAGTCACTCAAAGAGAGATTTAATATAACAAGCCGTATTAAACCATGTCTGTGGGCTAAAACTCTTCTGGTGTTAAAGTTAAACTGTACTTTGAGACTCAAAGTATTCACTTCCTTGAACTACTGTTTTTGTATTATCTTAAAAACCTTTGCTAAGGCAAACATCACGATTATTATTGTTCAGAAATACTTAGGAGCTACAAGAAACTGTGGAGGACAAAGTAAGACCTTTTTACCCCCCTTTTTACCCTTTTACCAAGAGTAAGACACCTCTTTTACCCTTTTCATATAGATAGTAGATATATGCATAAGATAAAATGAATGTATGAATGTCTGTATTATGCATTATATTAGTGTTATTATCTTACATGTACTGTAAGTCTGAGCCTGTATATCTGTAACTTGAGCAGATATAATGGGAAAATGAGCCTGAACTCATCTGACATGCTCTCCACTTTGACACTGGTAAACATTGATTAGTAAACTTTTTTTAATGGCAAAATGTCGCAAATTATGCCCACGTGGCCAAACGGTAGATCACAACACTCGCAACACCAAGGTCCTGGGTTTGATTCCCAGGAAATGCATGAACCAATAAAATACGTACCTTTAATGCACAAAAGTGTCTGCAAAATGCATGAATGTTATGAAGTGTAAATGTGCTGTGCAAAAGATTTAGGACGCTAGTATTTTCACCAGCTAAAAATGGTTTTAAGTCAGTTTTAAGAAATGTGGCAACGTCTCCAAGATGCTTCAAGAAAACTCCCTGCAAAGCTCCGGAGAAACTCTGCTCAAGTGCACCGAGAGCAAAAGCTGCTTTAAACACAAAGGATGCTCACAACAAATGTTGATTTCATTTACTTAATAACTGTAAGTCGCTTTGGATAAAAGTGTCAGCAAAATGACTAAATGTAAATGTTAATAGAAGTTAACTGATAAAGAAAATCTGTTTATGACATTATTTCTGAAAGCATCCTCATTTTACAGCATTTTTACACAAGTGCCTAAAACTTTTAACAGTACTGTAGCTTTGCAGGTAGGTTTCTTGAAGCATCAGTTCTTCTGGATTTAGTCTGTCTCAGTTTGTTCTGTTTCTTCATGTCATTCCAGACAGACTGATGATGATCAGATCAGATCTCAAAAATCTCACTGGATTATTACAATTAATGGCTAAATGAATGTTTGGAAAAGTAAACTATGTCCTACTGACACACTACAGCAAAAGAGAGAAATAACTGACTTAAAACCATTTTTTAGCGGCTGATAATACTAGTGTTCTAAAACTTTTGCACTGTACTGTACCTCCAGAGCAGGAGAGAATACATGCTGTTAATGACTTGAGTTAATGATTTTGAATGCAGTAATTGTGTGTAGCATGTTTGCTGCAGGAAAGAGATGTGATTTCCTAGTAATAAAGTCTGCACAAAGCAGGTTTGTCCAGATATGCTCTCCATCTGGTTGAGCGGTGTGAGAACACCTGCTATTGCCGCAGAGCAGCTGTGTTAGTGAGGTGCAGTGTGTACCACTCCCATCTGCTGGACTGGAAACCGGAACTTCAGTCCTCGCTGCTCTCATTGAGGCTGTAAAATGGCAGAAGCCAGCATTTCTCAGGATGAGTTGATGTGTGCAGTGTGTCTGGATCTCCTAAAGGATCCAGTGGCCATTCCCTGTGGACACAGTTACTGTAAGAGCTGTATCACAGGCTGCTGGGATCAGGAGGATCAGATGAGAGTCTACAGCTGCCCTCAGTGCAGACAGAGCTTCAGCCCCAGACCTGCGCTCAACAAAAACACCATTCTGGCTGCGATGGTGCAGAAGCTGAGGAGGACTGAGGTGCGAGCCGCTGCTGCTGGAGCTCAGAATGTGTGGTGCGACGTCTGCACCGACTCCAGACGAAGAGCCCTCAAGTCCTGTCTGGTGTGTCTGAGCTCCTACTGCCCAGAGCACCTGCAGCAGCACCAGAGGCTCTTCAGCAGAAGGACACACAGGCTGATGGAGGCCACAGGACGCCTGCAGGAGCTCATCTGTCCTCAGCACCAGATGATGCTGGAGCTGTACTGCCGCGCTGACCGCCGGTGTGTGTGTTACGCGTGTATGATGGAGGAGCACAAACATCATGATGTGGTGTCAGCTGCAGCAGAGAGGACTGACCAGCAGGAGCAAAGACACAGCAGAAGATCACAGTTACATGGTGATAAACAGCCAAGTGATCGTGTCATATACAGTGTTGGGCACATTACTTTAAAAAAGTCATTAATTATAGTTAATTAGTAACTGAGTTACATCATTATAAAAGTAACTAATTACCAGGGAAAGTAACCATTGCGTTACTTTTTTTATTTTTTTTTTTTTTTTAAATGTTTCAAATGTCAAATAACTTGGATGCCCCCAATATTAAATATGTTAAATTATGGACTCTAAATAGAATAAATTATTATTATAAAACATTGTACATTAATCTACACTATTTATCCACTGACACTTAGCATCAGTCAGTCAAGCATTATAATATGATATTATGATAATTTAGCATTATATGATGATAGAACTGATATGAAGTATGAATGCATATTTGTCATGTTGACTGAACTTGGGACTGCTGGTGGTGCTTATTTAGTGTTTGTCATTTAGTGTTTCTATAAAAAAAAAGGGGGGGGGGGGGGGGGGGATTGATAAAATAACAAAACTACTACGAATTCTACTAATAACAATATAAAACGCGCTAAGGATTAATGACCTGCTGGGTTCATGAATATTAATCACGTAGTCTGCGTTCGCTCGAATTGATTTGCTGAAATCAAAACAGGGATGATAATAGGTGAGCGCCAGCCAATGAGATTGTCGTTTGAGCATTAGCCCCGCCCACTACCAGGGAACCCGGCAGTTCTTAAAAGCTGAAGAATTCCAAAGGAGCTCCGTTATTTTGACAGGAAAATACAACAAAGAATATCGTTTACATGTAGCACGTCAATTCTGCACGTTATTATGAAAGACTCTCTTGCTCTGTATCTTTCTTAGTCTGTGTGAGACAAAGCGACGGCGAGCTGTGCGCCTTCACACTAGAGTTTATGGTACGTCAAATACAACTACACTGCACATCCATTCAGATGAACTGAAAAATACAATTATAATAATATTATAATAAATTATAGTAAAACCGTATTTTATTGTCAGTAACAGTAACGGCGTTGTAACGGGGGAAACAGTAATTTGTAACAGTAATTCTTGTAACAGTAATTCTTGAAGATGGCTAAGGACTCAGCTGCTGGCATTGAGTTGAGCAGGAGGGAACAGTTAATGTAAAAGTCTGTAAAAGTGATTTTGTGCCTCTTTGGGATGACACAATAATGCGTCGTTCGCTTGCAGAACGTAAGTTTCTAGAGGGAACATAGGTCTGAAGTACTGAATTTAGGTAAAGGGGTGCAGAGCCAGAGGTGGTTTTGTAGGCAAACATTAATGCTTTGAATTTTATGCAAGCAGCTATTGGTAGCCAGTGCAAATTGATGAACAGAGGTGTGATGACCATTCTTTTCGGCTCATTAAAGATTAATCTTGCAGCCGCATTCTGGATTAAATGTAAAGGTTTGATAGAACTGGCTGGAAGACCTGCCAAGAGAGCATTGCAATAGTCCAGTCTGGACAGAACAAGAGCTTGAACAAGGAGTTGTGTTGCATGTTCCGAAAGAAAGGGCCTGATCTTCTTGATGTTGGATAAAACAAATCTGCAGGACCGGGCAGTTTTAGCAATGTGGTCTGAGAAATGCAGCTGATCATCAATCAGAACTCCAAGGTTTCTGGCTGTTTTTGAAGGAGTTATGGTTGATGTGCCCTAAGTGGATGGCGAAAGTGTGATGAAGTGAGGGGTTTGTTGAAACCACAAGCAGTTCTTGTCTCTGCTATTGTTGGATCATCAGGATGGAATGAGAGGTAAAGTTGAGTGTTATCAGCATAGCAGTGATATGAAAAGCCATGTTTCTGAATGACAGAACCTAGTGATGCCATGTAGACAGAGAAGAGAAGCGGTCCAAGAACTGAGCCCTGAGGCACCCCAGTAGCTAGATGTTGCGACTTGGACACCTCACCTCTCCAAGATACCTTCGTACTCCATCTGACACCCTAGATCATAGTTCCTGAGTGTTTGCCAATGCTGCAGATGTCGTAGGTCTCAGCAGCTCTTTGGTGGAGACTCCAGGAGCTGAAATGGGATGTGTTCAAAACATGCAGTCCAGGACAAGGGCTGAGAAGCAGTTCTTTAAGTCAGGAGTACACAGTACCATGTTGGTCACGATTTTGTTGGCCAAAATTAGTGGTCTTTGATAATAGTTTGTCGTGTTCATCAATAAATTACCAATTTGATTAAATTCCACAATTCTGAGAGTGTTGTTGTTTGCTAGCCACCATTTCAATTCAGCATGTAAATGCAGATCTTGATCACTAAACGTCTCATGGATTGATGCTGTAAAACCCTGGACAAGTCTTCTGCCTCATGTCTGTTATTATTGATCTTGACTGTCATACAGTCTGACGTCAATGACTCCTGAGATCCCAGAGTGACATGGCTTATAGATGAGATCATCTTTGTACATTATGATAATTAATGGCTGTAAAGGACTATTATAAATTGTACAGTATGCATCCGGCTTTAGATGAGACCTCCTTAAACAGGGTTCTTGACATCCAGCCATTGTCTCAACCCTAATCAAACACACCTGAATGAATTCATCAAGGTCTTCAGGATCACTAAAACTACAGGCAGATGAGCCATTGTTAAATATTATCTACATACTATTATAGTGTTTAATAATACTTCAAATTAGCTTTTATTTTCATCTTTTCAATTCTTATTTTATTTGTATTTATTTATTTCCATTTTTGATTCCAGTTAGTAATTTTAGTGCTTTAACTTATGAACTTTTGAATCAACAATGAACTGATTTCAACTGAATAATGACTGTATACTATTGTCCTGTTTTTAGGGCTGTTTTACAGCAGAATTTAATTTTGTTTGCATCATTGAATTATTATTATTTTCCTTTTTAACACTGTAAAGCTGCTTTAAAACAGTATAAAGCACTGTATAAATGAAGGGGACTTGACTTAATTCAGTTAGTTGCAAAGGCAACATTGTCGATAAGTTTTCTAATATTTCTTTTTTTATTGTTATTTTTATATTTTTATTATTATTTTTATTATTATTTATAATATTTTATTTTTATGTTATACTATTTTTTTCTATTATTTTTTCCCAGTATTAATAATATATTTTATTTCAGCTTTATTTCACTAAACCAAAGTGTTTTTAATAGTTTTAATCTAAATAATAGCCCTAGTTGAAGCTAAACCAGCACTGTCCAGTCATGTTCCTGTAGGGCAAATGTCCAGCTCCAGACAGCTCCGACACACCTATGTCTCTAGTCATCCTGATGAGCTGGATTTGCTGGTTTAGATGTGTTTTACTGGTTTTGGAGCTGAAGAACCCTGTCCTAAGCAGTAGTAATGGACCCTTCTCTCACATGAGGAATTTGCCTTCAGCTGTTCAGCATTTCGAAAGCATTGACACTTCTGTCATATTCATCTGATTCATTGTTATCATCGTAACCTTTTTTCTACAGAGACACTTGGATGAGACAAGGAGAAGCTTCCAGCAGAGGATCCAGGAGAAAGAGAAGGAATGTGAGGAGCTGAGAGATGCACTGGAGTCTCATAAGGTGAGAGAAGATTGAGACGCCTCTAGTGCTGGAGCGTTTCAGACTCACTGAAACCTGAATCACTGTGTGTCCTAACAGCGCTCTGCACAGACAGCAGTGGAGGACAGTGAGAGGATCTTTACTGAGCTCATCCGCTCCATTGAGAGACGCCGCTCTGAGCTGATACGGCTGATCAGAGATCAGGAAAAGCAAGCAGTGAGTCGAGCTGAAGGACGACTGGAGCAACTGGAGCAGGAGATCAATGATCTGAGGAGGAGAGACGCTGAGCTGGAGCAGCTTTCACACACACAGGATCACATCCAGTTCCTGCAGGTAACACAGATCTTCATGAGATCTTCCTCGTGGAGCAGGTCATATTCAGACTGTATGAACTTGTGTTGTGTTTGTGTCTGTTCAGAGTTTCCCGTCTCTGTCTGGCGCTCTTGGATCCACAGATGTATCCAGCCGAGATGTCAGCTCTCTCTCTGCTCATTTGCTGATGTAGTAAAATCTCTTCATCAGCTGAGAGACAAACTGCAGAATTTTAGCAGAGAGGAAATGGAGAAGATAATGGTTCGAGGTAAAGTACTGGGATATTCATTAACTCTCAGTCATGTAGAAATACACAGCTTTCAGAATACATATAATGATGATGTGTGAGCTGGCTTTAAATTCTGTCCATTGTTTCTATTCACCTCAGATTATAACGGAAATGTCTTTTGGTTTCTGTAGTCACACTCACTGAGATCATTGCCACTCCAGAACCCAAGACAAGAGCAGACTTCCTTCAGTGTAAGTAATAGACAAACATCTGAACAATCAGGCTGAGCTGTTCTGAATAAATGCCATACACACAACGAGACTCATGTTTACATGACACATTTTTGTTCTGTACCCAATAGGGCTGGATATCATTCAAAAATTTCCAATACTGAGACCAATACCTTGACTTTGATACCGGTTCCTGAACAATCCTTTTTTCGACACCAATTTTATGAAATCTGTTTTAACAAGATTACATGACGCATTACCTCTAAAAACTTTTATTTTTTTAGCTTGTTGATGTTTTTACAGACTCAAAGACTCATCTCTGAGCCACTGCACAAAGGAACCAACACAATAAATCAGTGCAAATAGTTTTAATAAAGTTCAAATAGTTTTCAGTGCAAAATGAAGAGTTTCTCTGTGAGGCTCACTGCTGCATACTTAAGATCTTTAAATCACTTAGTCAGCAGTTTTTTTTTCAAAAAAAAAAAAATAATAATAATAATAATAAAAAATAGCATATCTGCTTTTACAGGAGGCAGACAAGCATTAAAAAATGCAGCCAGATGACCAAAGAGAGCGAGAAGGTCTATAATAGTACAGCAGTTCAGATAGATAATAGGGAGCAAGTCCATGAAGACATTTAAAAGTTAACAAAAGAATTTTATACTGGATGCGAACAGAAACAGGCAACCAATGTAAATTTTAAAGTAAAGGTATAATGACTTCAGAACTTTTGACTTGATTGATGAATCTAACAGCAGAGTTTTGAACATACTGTAACCTAGTAATAGTTTTAGCTGGCAGTCCATTGAGAAGTGAGTTACAGTAATCGAGATGAGAAGTTATCAAGGCATGAATGAGAGTTTCAGTGTCTTTGGTACTGAGAGTAGGACACAGACAGGCAATATTGTGGAGGTGGTAAAATGCAGTCTTGGTAATAGACATTACATTTCATATGAGGTTGAAATGTAAGTGACGAGTCAAATATTACACCCAAATTTCTAATGGAATGAGATGATGTTAACATAGCCCCATCGATGGATATACTCAGTTCAGACTTTTTAAAGAGAGATGGTGGACCAGATACAATAAACTCAATAGAGCTAAAATAGAGTTTTATTGTTGTTTAGTTTTAGGAAGTTGCTATGTAACCAGATTTTAATGTCAGCAATACAGGCATTCAGTGAATTAAGTGGAAGAGTAGAGGCGGAGCGACCTGATACGTAAATCTGCAGGTCATTGGCATAACAATGATAGCAGAGGCCATAGCTATGGATAATATGACCAAGGAGAAGCAATAAATGTTGAACAGAAGAGGTCCAAGAACCGAGCCTTGAGGGACACCTTGAGAGAGAGAACAAGATAACAATTTAAAGTTTTGAACACTAATAAAAAAATTGTCTATCCAAGAGATGGAATATAAACAAAGACATAGCAGTACCTGTGATGCCAATAGCTGATAGCTGATAAATAAGTATATGATGAGATAAAGTGTCAAAAGCTGCTGTTAAATCCAGCAAGATAAGAACAGTAAGACAGACAGAATCAGCAGATACTAAAAGGTTATTGGTAATTTTTAGCAGTGCTGTGGCCTGAATTTATAATTCATACAAAATATTTAAATAGTTAAATGAACTGGCATTTAATATTAAACTTTGCATTTAAATTAATTTAAATATATACATAGTCTATGAATAAGTTTTAATCTATAAAGCTTTTAAAGTGAGTAAACTTGTTTTCTTTCGAAATCTTTGTGAAACTATAGAAATTAGCATAGTCAGATATTTTCTTTCTGCTGCCTTCTCAAACTTCAGCTGCAGCATCAGTGTTTATTCCTGCTTTGTAAATGCATTTAAATTCATTATATTTTTAATGATGGCATCTTTCAATGTTCAACAGTGAATTGCGCCGACTCTTGCGAAAAGTGAATTTCATCAATGCTCTCTCTATTCTCTGCAATTGGCTGTTTGCACGTCACACTTTCAGGTGCACGCGCTCTAGAGTTAATCACAAACTCTGGATCAAACTCTGAGCTGACAGAGAGCGTTTATATCGAGTTTTGTGAGCCCACAGAACCTGATCTAATCCAGGTTGGATTTGTTCAATTTTGTTCACTCTAAACCTACCCTGAAACTCAGAGTTTGTTCAGCCAGCTTTATGCAACAGGCCACTGTTTAGTCTTGTTGAATCTTGCCCTGAGTGTGTGTGTTGGTTCCTACCCTGCTTCCCGTGTCCTCCCTGGTTATAGACTCTCCTGGCCTGGCAGCTAGTCTGGTGCTACATCAGTCCCATCTCCACACCTCTGGTTCACTGAGCCGCTGCCTTGTCTCCATTCACATTATTAGCACATTATTATGCAACCTCAGAGGTGTGCCCAAACTTTTGCGTAAAACTGTATGTGGAATAACAGATATAGATTGCACTGCACATTATCTTGCTTATTGTAGCCAAGAGCTTGATTACTAATTTAATTTTTACTACTTTACTAATTTGATTTATTAATTTCCATGTCAGTAGTTCCAACCACAAAGTTTGAGTAAAAATGAATCATAGCTATGACACTTCTCAAATAAAGTTATTTGCAGGTTTTTATGCAGTTGAATTTGATCAGCAAAGGTAAACAGCAATGACATTGGTAAATAAAGGGAGATTATACCTATAAGGTATATTTGTGTAATTAAATTGCAGGTTTACATAATGTTTAAATTAATTCAATTAATGTCTTCATGCCAAGCACTTACAAAGAATATTCTTGTTTGGTGTGAAACACTTTACTTGTTATTTTACTTTCCTCCAAGAAAAAGTAGTCGACTACCGTGTTTAAAAACATTTTGCAGCAAGCCTGTGTGTTGTATGTACAACACTGATGCTCACTATTAAATTATTAAGTGCTACAATGCCATTTTATTACAGCCACTAATTGTTTTAGTCACATGATAGTGTCGATGAGTTATTCTAATTCTTTTTGGTACAGTATGAAAAGAAAGATATGTTGTCATGCTGTTGTCCAAACTTACAGTTTCTTAGTCATTATAGGCATATTTGTGAGTAGACCATTACGTAGAGATGTTTCATGCATTACTGAGTCAGATGTTTCTTCTCCGTTAGATTTCTGTGGGTTGACTCTGGATCTTAACACAGTGAATAAACGTCTCTGTCTGTCTGAGGGGAACACAGTGATCGTTTCTGCTGACACAGTCCAGCCGTATCCTGCTCACCCAGACAGATTTGACTGTGAGCTGCAGGTGTTGTGCAGAGAGAGTGTGTGTGGACGCTGCTACTGGGAGCTGGAGTGGAGCGGGACATTCGTCTGTATCGCAGTGTCATATAAGAGCATCGGCAGGGAAGGAACCGGTTCTACATGTGTGTTTGGACGTAATGATCAGTCCTGGTGTTTGTCCTGCTCTCCCTCTGGATGCTTATGCTGGCACGATAATATAGAGGTTGCTGTGCCTGTTTCCTCCAGCTTCTCTAGAATAGGAGTGTATGTGGATCAGAGTGAAGGAACTCTGTCCTTCTACAGCGTCTCTGACACAATGAGCCTCATCCACAGAGAACGGGCCACATTCACTCAGCCGCTCTATCCGGGGTTTTTAGTCGGGTCCAGGTCGACACTGAGACTGTGTGATCTAACAGTATAAATAATACTGGGATTCAGAGGAAATCTTTCAGCCTCATAATAAACTTATTATTATTTTCCACAATCCCTGTATAGGGCTATTGCAAGATATTACAAGAGTGAAAATCTAATCTCATCAGATGAATCTCATAATGGTTTAATGGACAGGTGTGAGAAGAATACATATGGAAGATTTATTCACTGTAACAACTGTTAATAAAGTGTGTGTGGGTCTTTGGATGCATGACTGCATGAATATCTGTGTTTTTATGCAAATTTGCTTATGGATGTGTAAATTATGTTAATTATGCTGTTTTCTATTTTTAATTAGTTCATATTTACACTAATTTCTTGTCTATCAAAAGTCATTTTAAGACTCATTCACATGTATAGTTCTTGAAAGATTAAATAATCAGATTTTGGATTTGGACATTTTAATGTTTACTCAGAACAATCAACAGGTTTCATTGGTGTTCAGTTATTGGAAAAGAAAATGTCATGTATCACTCTCAGTGCTTTGGAATATTAATAAAAATAATTTTCTTTGGCCTAAAGAACAAATTGATTCAGTGTGCCAAACAAAGCAGGACTGTAATCGCCATAGACATTGTGAGTAAATATGTGTTTGCTTAGCTTGGTAAAGTAGTTATCAGTACTAACCGTAACTTTAACATGCTGCATAGAAATATCATAGAAAAGAAATCATATTCATTAAATAACTCATCATTGTATCAGATTAAAAAAAAAAAAAAAACTTGAATAACCTATGACATTTCTCTTGTAAAACGTTTAGTAAGTTTAATAAAAAAAAAGAAAGAAAGAAAAAAAGAAGGCTCAGCCAATACTGTTGACAAAATGTCAAGAACAAGAACGACCAGAAATGTCTCTGAACAAGCAGCTGATCATTTATTTATACACAGAAAATACAGTACACAACACATATGATTTACAATGGATGAATAATCACAACATGCCCTCACATGACTATTTCCTCCCACTCATTCACAACTTATCAAATATAATTACTACATTTAAATATTATTGTTTTGGTGTGTTATAATTACTATCAGAGGGTTTGATGAAATGCACAGAAGATCGACTGATTCTCTTGGATTGGTTGGGAGAATGAGATGCTTATAGAAGATACAGATCTACTAATTACAAAACTCTAAAGATCTCACTCTGGGTGGTGTTATTTTTTGCCGAATCTTTGTGGCACAGCCATGCTCCATATCTGTCCGGGAACCGTCTCCCAGTCACGAGACTGTATCCTTTCCTCTGTGGATAAGCCGCTCCGAGTCCCCCGACCAAACCTGGAGCGCAAAAGAATAATGCCAAAGTGAATCCTGTGGATATTTTTGTCATCTTTATAGCAGAGAATATCTTACAGACCACCCACAATCTTCTATACTCACTCAAATGTTAAAAATGGTGTAAATATTAGAGTACTGCTGAATAGCAGATCCAATTATGCACTTCTTTCAACTAACCACTGGGGTGCCTCAGGGTTCGGTCTTGGGCCCCTTCCTCTTCTAACATTACTGAGATGTTTCCCACCACTGCTATGTGCAGCTCTACCTGTCACGCCAGTCTCATGATCCCAGCACAGATCTCCACTGTATTATTGCAATGCTCTGCTTGAGACTCTTCCTCGGTGTGCAATCAAAACTCACAAATAGAGGTTTTCAGTGTATCCAAGAACTGCTAGTTGCTGCCAACATCACTTTTAAAGAACTGCAGAACAGCAGCTGAATCTACACTTAACTTTTACAAGTGTATGTACAGTTGTCAGAAAGACTAAGGTTTTACCTTGTTGACAGTATTGTTTAAGATGGTTACTTTAAAGATGTAGTTATAATGTCATGATCATGATGCCCTTGTGAAAAAGAAGTGTGCTTAATTGTTTTGAATGTGCACTTGTTGCGTACTTCAAATCTTAGAAATTAAAACAAATTGTATTTGCAGATAATATAATATTAATGAAATGAAAGGACACTTAACCTCTTAAGAACCAAGAAAATTTTTTTTAGGAAAAAAATAGTTTTTTTCATGTCTTTACATTGTTTAGTGCATTACAAATAACGTACTTTTTTTTTTTTTTTTTTAACTGATAATATTCAAAAGTTATGCTATGTCCTCGCTAGAGGACATCGGTACTCAATTTCTTTAAAAAATAAAAAGACATGAATGAACATGCATAGGTAAAAACAATTGATTTTTAAAATCACCATTACATTTTTTGTTTATGATTTATGTTTATTTTTTTTTTTACCAAACTTTGTATACAGATGATTCTCAACTATGTTATAACAGAATGATTCGATATACCATTTTTTCTTTCTGCAAAATGTGTGTAAAATGGCCATAAACGAGTTTTCTCATTACATACAATGTATCTATAAACTAAATCTAATTTGCCTATTAATGTGTTTTTGGGGCAACGTAATGAAAAAAGAAGTCTAATAATGGGAGTAATAATTGACAAGATTTTCATAATGATATATAATATTTCATAGAATATTGAAATGTAATTTCTTTCCCTATTCATTTGTTATGTCTCCCAAAATGCGTAATAAACATGCTTTTAGTCCCGGTGTCCTCACATGAGGACATGTATGAAATCAACGTCCTGCTTCGTAACAGAAAGTCATATTTTGATTTGAAGCTCCATAACATTTTCCTGAGATGTTGATTTATGACACACAATTTAAAAATTAGACAGATGTAAATGATAATTACATAATATTATCATATTTCCATAAGAGTGTCACTAAATTAATTTCAGACATTTTTGAAGACCAAGGAGAGGGAGTGGCCATAGTGAAACATCCAATCATTTGGTATCTCTGAAAACCCCTTAATGTGCTCTGTACAGGACATCAAAACTTAAAACTGTGGCATGTAGAGTCTCAGAGAAATTCACTAAAATATAACATCCTCATATGAGGCCGCAGGGTCTTAAGAGGTTAAGTGACTTAAAGAGAGACACTTTCATGACGTTTCTTAAAACATTTGAATACACTTTAAAAAAAATGCGCTTTGTGGTAATGTCAAATTAAACATTTTAAAGTACATTTTAAATAATCTTGTCATGTGTTAAAGAAGTACACTTATTTTGATTAACATATGGGTTGCAAAATGGTGGAAAATTTCCAGAACATTTCCAAAACATTCTGGTATTTTTTGGAAATTTTCTGAAATTTTCTGATTTGTAATTACAAATGTATTTAACTGCATGACAGAAATTAAATTAAAGCAGTACAATTTTACCATATTTTGAAGACAATAAAATTATGAAACTACATATAAAGATTTACTGAAAACCTATTTAAAAAGAGCGTTCATGTTTTCAAGTAATTGCATTTGATATAAACCATAAACTATAAAACATTTTCATTTAATTGTAAATGTAATATAGTTAATGTTAAAACATTACACTTAATTCACACGGAAGTATATTGTTTTAAAGTATATTATTCTTGTAATGAGTACTTTTTTATTAAGTACAGTGTACTTCTTTTTCACAAGCGTGATGCAGTGAATGGTTGAACTCTACGCACCGCTGCGGCTGGTGCAGCACTGAAGGGTTGCGTTCATATCTCTGAGAGCCGTGGAGTAAAGAGCGCAACATTTCCACCAGAAGACGATCCTCCAGCAGATGATCCATCTGCTCTTCAGCGGCCTGTTGCACATCAGTGACAGTCAGCATCTCACTCCTTCACAAACACTCATGAATGAATGTCTCTAGTCAGATATGCTGCGACTGAGTAAGGAAGCTGTAGTGAACGTTCTTTAAATGTATAAGAAATTTCATAGCTATAAGCATCTACCTGCTGCCACGCACTTCTGAACTTATACTGTCAAAAAAATGTGTGCATCTCACCCCTGGACTCTCCAGCATGTTGTCGCTGTCTGGTTCCTCGCGTGACTCCAGCAGAAGTTTGCTCTGCTCCAGCATGTCGTGTTTGGGGATGGACTGGCCCTTATCGCTCATGACCAGCAGTACGGCCAGCAGCATGAACCACACACCTGCTTCCATCACTACAGCACTGCTACAGCTGCTAGACCTGCACCGGTTTAGAGGTGTGTGAGGAGCAGATCTGGAGACTGGCCTTAAATACAGAGAGCGTTTGACCCCAGAGACGCATGAGGGTCCAGCTGTGATGCTGGGATTGCTGATGGTCTGTATGATGGATCCCACAGGAGATCAACACACTCATTAAGAGATCAGCAAATACACTCCCAATACACTGGCCAGCTCCTGCTTTCCTCATATCAATCAGGAAAAACAAAGTCAGAATCACTTCACGAAATGAATCTGAAGATATCTGATGTGACTGAAGTCACTATTGTTCCCATTCATCTCAGCGACTGATGCTTGGCCCCCAGGAGCTTACAGCAATGGTAGAATAAACAGCAGCTCTTAAATGGTCATCAATGGAAAAAATATCCTTTTGCTCTCATTACAGTGTTACAGTGTTTGCTAACTAGGTGAAGCCTCACACACACACACACACACACACACACTGTGATCTGTCATTAAAGTGCTGCTCATGTCATCAGGGACGAACCTACGCAACACTTCCATTATAACCACCATGACTACTAATCGGATTACAGGCTGAATGGCTGATGTGTGTTTGAGTTGTGTTTCTGTCTTAATAAGGCCTCGTTTGCAAGAAGAATTTGTTTATCACACCGAAATTACAATGTAAATAAAACAGAAAAAAAGAAGTGTTAACTACGCAGTGGTGTTTAAAATGTACTAGGATTCATCTAGACATCTTCAGGACATAATGATTTAAATTGATGCTGCAGCTCAACTGGTGGTGCCGCTTCTAGCAACACAAGGTCATGGGTTCAAATCCACAGAACCATGCTGAAAAAAACAATACAATCATCACAGGTCATCATCAATCATCATCAATGGTTTTACTGGTTTTAATGGGACTTGGTATTGGTTTTAATGGAAACTGTAATGGTCCCTGTTGGTCTCTACTGGTAATTGGTCATCTTCTATTGGTGGCTTGTTAAAACCATTAAATCCTAATGGAATATGTCTCAAAACACACAGCAGAAAACCATTTTAATGGTTTTAATAGTTAAAAGTTGATGGTTTGTAATGTTTGTAATGGTATTTGTAGTGGAAACCATTAGAATTTCTGTGATGGTTTTTATTGTTTTGTTTTGTTTTTGTTTTGTATTTTTTCAGCAGGGAACACATATATACACTGTATAAAAGTTGTAAATTAAAGATTATTGGAGTGTTTTACAAGAAAATAGGGTCACACATTAGTTTGGGTACCAGTTCTCACTACTAACTGACTATTAACTATGACTTTTGCCTCAATAAACATCTAATGTGCTGCTTATTAATAGTAAGTAAGGTAGTTCAGTTTAAGTATGGGGTGGATTAAAGTATCTAGAATATGATCATGCGGAATAATAAGTTAATAAGTACTAATATGCATGCTAATAAACAGCTAGTTAATAATGTGAATTGGTCATTAAAATAAAGTGTTACCAGAAAATACTATTTTAGTTTTTCTACTTAATATTTCTAAGATTTCAAATGTTTTTCAGTGCAGGTCAAATGACTTTTAGAGACACTTTAGATGAAAGCATCTTCCAGATGAGTATGAATGAGCAAACGTGAGATGGAACATTGGGAAAGTCTCTGAAGCCCCTGCACACGTCATCACGCTGAAGCGGCATCTCTCGGGAGAGCGCTTGTGTTTTACAACAGATTTAGTGCCGACTGATGAAGCTTTACACTAGACTGGACCCTTAAGTGATCGCTTGACTGCTAAACTTTTAATCAAGTCAGAAATCTCTACAGCTGATCTCAAAGACACATAAAGAAGGCCATATATAGTGCCATCACTTTCCCTGATAACACATGTACATCACAGAGACGTCTATTTGACATCTGGATTTCCATCTGCAAGACATATTTTTTAGAGTGTTTGCTCATCTGCAATACAACTATAGGATGTTTCCTATCAGATGTCAAATAGACGTTTAGAAAATGTATTTAAGATGTTTATGATTTAGTATGTATGTAAAACTGACATCTTAACGACATCTATCAAATGTTTGTACACAGCAGATGCTTTCCAGATTAAGTGATCTTTAACACATCGTGTATGTGAAAAACGTTTAACTGTATGACCATGCACTTCAAATCTTAAAAGAGTATTAAAAAAACAACTTGCAGACAATATAATATTAATGACAAAACTTCAAGAGAGTACACCTTCATCACTATGTTTCTTAACACACTTAAGTATACCTTTAAATAATGTTTAATAAAAAGTTTTATTACAAAGTTAAACCATCTGCTTTAAAAGTAAATCAAATCTTGCCATGTATTTAAGCAACTGAACTGTAAAGAGCTGTCTTTGGAGCCCCCTACAGTTGAGTGTGTGGAATCCGCTGTCGTAATTACAGTAATACAGTAGCTGTATGCGTGCATTTGTTTCTGCCCTTTTTGCGGGATTTCGTACCCGCTCACCAAAAACTCACACACTCCCAGAACAGACGTTTGTGAAAGAAACAGAAACCACTCGCCTGATTATAAGTGTGCAATCAGAATGATTTCTAACCTGATATTTCTAGGTAAACTTATGTACAGTTGCTTTAAATACATTCTTTTAAAGTATATTATTTTTCATGATAAGTACTCTTTTTAAAAGTATGCTATTTCACGAGGGTTATTGTAGAGGAATTTTCAGTTAAACCCAAAGGACCAGGTGTGTTGAATGAAGACCAGGAATCAGAGATGCAATCAATTAAAGAAAAGCAGGCAGCTCTGCGTACATGTTCAAAGCACCATACTCTAACAGAGGTTACTAACTACGTCAATGCATAGGTAAGCAAGATTTTGATTGGTCAAAACAGATAAACTTAGAAAATCTCCACAAATGGAAGTCAAACTCAAAGCATATCTTCTAACGATTATTTTGATGACAAGTGATCAGAGGTCAGACGCAATACGCCTCTCCAAAGTTGTATATCTGATACCCTGGACATCGGCAGATGAATGTTTTCTCCTGGGGCTGTCTCCTCATCTCCCTGCACAGACAGATACTAACACACATATGCAGAGAAACACTTACCTTACTTCAAGGTTGCCTGGCTCGGGCACGAATCTTATCAGTATGGTTCATTCCAAACAATATGAAGTCAGCATCGTAGAGAGTAAAAGACAGAATAAAGCAAGATTCATTGTAATATCTATTATGCAGACACATCAGTATCACAGATGTCCCGATCACTCGTCAATCACGTAGACTGGAGATCATATCAGTCATAGCAGTGACCCTCAGAGGAGAAGATAGAGACTCTGCATGTAAAAGCTTACTGTTACACCTGCCAGCGTTTCACTACAAGGTAGAAAGATATTCAGATACATACATTTTGATGTCTAACTACTAATATATGTTAACTAATAACTTCATTCAACCAACTAGCAATCTAGAAGTGATTAATAACTTGATTAGTAATCACACAAGAAATATTATAATTAATATTTTTGTGAAGGCCATGGATCCAGGATTCCACTCCTACACTATATTGAATACTGAATTATTAACCTGAATAAAATTGAGAATATACTTATACTGTGCAAAACAATGGTTTATGAACATCGTGAACTGCAATCAAAAATGTGAGGAGTGTGTTTTGTCTTTTATATGTTTTGTAGGTGAGTGAGATGACACGGACACCAGGGCTGGGGTTCAGTTTTTTTTTTGTTTTTTTTTGTTTTTTATTGAATACATTTGAACAGATATGTCCACATACACAAGAAAAAGAGCAATCTTAATCTGCATTTAAGAAAGAAAAATAAAATACAAGAAAAAAATCCAGAATGCCATTCTTTTTTGTTATTAATTTGCATTAGAGACTTTTTCAAAGCTTCCATTTCTAATAAAATTAAATTACCACTTCAATTGCACCATTATCTGAGACTTGAGTTTGTAGTATTCCACGCCTCACGAACATGGACTTCATGTCCACAATTACACTCTGTGCAGTTGTGTCAGACAGTTTGCTGATTTCTGTTAATAATCAACAGATAGTAAGTAATCTGAACCATTGAAATTGAACAGATCTGTGCCCATTTTTGACCACGGTCTTCCTGGAATTGGATGTGATATCATTGGCTCTCTTGGATTGCTATTCTTGTGTGTATTGCACACAGGACATAGTGAAACAAACTCTTCAATTCGGCCAATACAGAACATCCCTGGCTCTTTCTTTACATTTCACAACTCCAAGATGTGATTCAAGACTTGGAAAAGTGAGCTTTGCCGATTTGAAAAGAAGTCCTGATGTGAAGCTTATTTCTTCTTTGAAAGTCCAGTATGCCTGAATCTGTTTTGGAACCTCACTTCTTTCTTTTGGCCATTCATCCATTGTCATTTTGCATAGCAGTTGCATTTCTTGATCAGCAGCTGTTGCCTTGCCCGAAACACTCAGCTTTTCCTCAGATACAGGTAGATAGGTCATTATCCAGCACGGCTCAAGCTCTTGACCAAGCAAATCTTCTGTATGCTCATTCAAGTATGCATGACTTAGTGCATCAGCAATGTGCATCTCTTTACCTGGTTTGTAAGTTACCTTTAGGCTGTATCTTTGAAGTCTGAGAAGCATGTGCTGTAATCTGGGTGGAGCTCGATGCTTTCCACTGGTTTATGATCAATTTCAACTTCCACTTACCTATTGAAGAAATTTTTCACATCCATAAGCATAAGTTTGCGCATATTTCCTTCCAGCAGCTTGATGAGTCTGTGATCACGTTCTTCTGTTATCTCTGACCATATTAGAATGTCATCTGTGACAATGACCACACCTTCAAGACCTTCTAACATCTGTGCGACTGCACTCTGAAAGACTTCACTGGCTGAAGACACAACAAACAGTAAGTGAAGAAATCGATACCTTCCCACTGGCATGTTGAATGTGCAGAGTTTCGAGCTCTCATCATCCAGTTTTATTTGCCAGAATGCTTGACTAGCGTCCAGGACTCAGAATATGTTTGCATTTGGCATTCTGGATACACTTCTTCCACTGTCAGTAGAGGGTAATGTTCACGCTTTACTGCTTTATTAAGGTCTTGCGGATCCATACGTATATCTTGTTCGGTTTCACTACTGTAACCATGCTGCTCTGTCGGTTCTGTCTGCTTTACTACTACTCCCATGCTTTCCATCTTGTGTAGCTCTTCAACTATTTTGTCCTTGAGGGCTACAGGAACCTGTCTTGGTGGATGAGTCACAGGTGACACATTAGGGTCTGTTTCAATTGGTAAACAACCAAGGCCAGAAAACAGGTCATCTTCAGCCTTTATTTCATATATTCTTCTCACCATCCCTAACTTTGCACAGGTTGTGCATCCAAGAAATGCAGTCATGTTGCCGTTGACTACTTGAAACTGGATGTGCTTTTGTTTTCTCTAGGTAGGTTGTTCTTGTCCCACAGAAGACGTCTTGTGGACAGAATATGTGATTAAGTGACAGGCGGATTTTTTGAGTTTTCTTTGTGTTTCCAATGACTTGAACACATTGTGGGATATTACATTACATGCTGGCCCTGTGTCTAATTTTTCTACGCACTTTTTCAATGTCCATTGCACTAGTGCTTTATATAGCTTAATGTATCGCTTATACATATCCATTTGTAATTACGTTCATAGATTTTGCTTATAGTGTACATACATTTACTGCAATCCATCTGTATAGTATGTTCATAATACACCCATCTGTATATCATACTGATGGTATTTAAAAATCTGTAAATGATGTCCATAGTACTGCCTTATCTGTATATTTTTGTACATTTGTAACATATTGTAGGCACTGTATATCCTATACTTCTGCTTATTGCACTTCTGGTTAGATGCTAACTGCATTTCGTTGCCTTGTACCTTACATGTGCAATGACAATAAAGTTGAATCTAATCTAATCTAATCTAATCTAATCTAATCTAATCTAATCTAATCTAATTTAAATGTGACACTCTTGTTGCAAAATGGTTTCTTTTATTACACGCTTTGCGAGTTTGTCCATAAGCTGGGCACGTTTTGTATTCATGTGGATAACCACACCTTGAATATTTCCTTGTGTTGACTTTCCATTGTGTGCTGTTTACTGTTCACTTTGCACTGTTTTGCCTCTTCTTTTCTTTGTGTCAACTAGCATTTTCATTTGATTTGACGTTTTCTCGTTGGCCCTGCAGGTGTCTATAGCTTTTTCCATTGTGAGCTCTGCCTCACGCAACAGTCTTGCACAAACATTGTTAACTTTCATCCTGCATAAGATTCTATCCCTTATAAGCAAATCAGTCAAACTGCAGAATTCAGTCTTTGGACGTGTGTTTAAGATCTCTGACGTATACAAATTCAGGTAGCACACAAAATACATGACAGTGTGCATGATAGATAGGACATTATGAAGCTAACCTGAGACTGTTTCATGAGGCCTGTTAAACTCAAACTCTCATCTCCATTCGATTAAAAACAGAAGTTGACGGGAGTTTCATCAAATGAACACATCTGTGTATTAACATCTCATTCAAATCTGCACACTCACCTTTTATGAAGGGAGATCGGACATGAAATTAAACTGACACTCAAGAGAAAAATAGATGAACTTGAAGAAAAAGAAAAAAATAGTTGACAAAGTGCACTTGCTCTATATTTCAGATGCTTGTATGTATAGGCACTCCATTTATTTGATTGTAACTTAAACGATCTTCTGTCTTTGACAGACGGCTCACTCTCATTTGTTTGCACTCAACCTTTAAATGCTGTTTGTTTCTGTAGCACTAAAACATTTCACATCATACTTCATGAAGGTAACATTTCGGGCTTTTATTAATTTGTCAGTTACACATGTACAGTGTTTACAGACTCAGTTCATCAGCATACATAAGGTTCGTGTCTTAAAACATAAATACATCTCAGCCGTTCTCTGTCCCAGCTGAATTATTGACAGCATGGAATGTGTTTCAGACATACAGCAGAACAGAACAGAACACAAGTATCTGCCTCATACAGCAACATAACTCACATCTGTTATTAGCAGAAAAACAGAGAAACAGTACATCAAAATCATTCCAATGGCATTTCAAAACGTGAATGAAATGATCTGACATGAAGGGAAACTTTCGATGACAATGAAGACACACCAGAATTTAAAATTTGACAAAACAATGAAAAATTTAAAGGCACTTTTGTTGTTTGTTTTCTTTTGTTTTGTTTTTTTTGTTTGTTTTTTTTTTCTAAAAAAGCTGCATTATAAACTCTGTTAGTACTGTTAAATCACAGTAAATCTTACGGTGGCCAAGAAGTGCAAAACAAACCACAATTCTGAAAACAAAATAACAAATTACAAACCCAAATGCAAATCTAAAAAACAAAATAATTCAGAAAATACAACGACAAACCGGGAGAGGTCGGTATATTTTGAGATGGTTTGAGAATAGATTACTCACCGCTGACTGGACGAGAAATCTGTCTATCAAGGTACAGGAAGAAAAGCAGACTAGCGGTAGAAAGTTCAGTTCAGTTAAATGTATGATTTTGCAAAAAACTAGTTAACGCTATAATACGAGGGTGTTTCTAATACAGTGTCTGTGGGAGTGACGGTAAATTTGACATAGTTCTCTCTTCTGACTGCTGTTATCAGTATCTCTGTAATTTTTTTTTCTTTCTTTTTGTAAGTCGTGAAAACACTATCATGGGTTTTTCTTTTGCTATTTGAGCAAATGGGAATGCAAAAAAAAAAAAAAAAACAAACAAAAAAAAAAAAAACGACAGAGGTGTGTTAAATTAGAATTTTTTTTAATGTGGGGCGGAGAAAATTTAAAGGGGAGAATATAAATATAATATAAATACAAAATATTAAGAGTTGAACAGTCTATTTATTAGGAAAATTAAACAAATTGAGTAATATCCAACAGCATTAAGACAGTTCAAAAGTAGAAAACGGACTAACTGAAAATTCAAATTGATTCTCTGCCAGTAGGAGGCGCTTTTGGAACGGTTTCCCTCGCAACAGCTGTACACAAAAGCTACTCGGCTCTCGGTATTCAGGCATTATAATTTAGATGAGATGAAAATGACATCGAAAGTTTGAAAAACGCCCACTTTTTGGTGCACAGAGAGCTATACTTGGATTTGTCATTGTGTTTTCTGACTTGTTATAAAGTTTTCGGAATTGTTGTTGCGTTTTCTGAATTATTCTGGGTCACACTTTATATTAGGTGGCCTTAACTACTATGTACTTACATCAAAAAATAAGTACAATGTACTTATTGTGGTCATATTGTATTGCAAAACACTTTTGCTGCTGTTGAGGTGGGATATGGGTAAGGTTAGGGACAGGTTTGGGGGTATGGGTAGGTTTAAGGGTGGGTTAAGGTGTAAGGGATGGGTCAACAGTGTAATTATAAATGTAATTACAGAAATTAATTACAGATGTAATTACATGCAGGTATTTTTAAAAATATAAGTACAATATAAACACATGTACATACACAATAAGTGCATTGTACCAAATGATTAATTTAAATGTAAGTACATAGTAGTTAAGGCCACCTAATATAAAGTGGGACCTTATTTTGTTTTTTAGATTTGCATTTGTAATTTGTTATTTTGTTTTCAGAATTGTGATTTGTTTTGCCCTTCTAGGCCACCATAAAATCTGTTCACCAAACAGAAGTATGAAGTAGTGATGCACCTAAACTAAATGAACAGCCAATAACAACGGAATCTTTGAAATGGGGAAAAAAAAAGATTAATGCAAATAATGGATGACCATTTATTGACATAAATGAGGTCATTTATTTTCAGTTTCAGTTTCTGACCAGAAGGTTTGGTGTGTCAGTCATCTGAAGCCTGAGCAGAGCACTTGCTAGTGTGCACAACGGGCGTCTCGTGTGCTTCCTGTATTCAATGCCGTCTGTACAGTTCCTTTAATAAAATAAATACCCGTTTCTCTTTCATTCGGGCATTAAAACATACATGCTTTAGGGTGAAGGCAGGCTAATATTCCTGCAGGTCATAAAAACACTTAATTGGCTTCTTCATGATAAGAAAAGCAGCCCAAACGAACCTTTAAATAACAGTTTAAACCATCTAGTCTGCCGTTCTTCAGCAAATGAGTCATTAGTAAGTTATTAAATCGTGTGTTTAATTTCTACTGTTAAATTATCTTGACTGTACACAGAGCGCTTAGTGTACTTTCTGTAAGGAATCATATTTCTTCAGCTGTTGTAGTAAATAAGTTATCTGAGGAGCACAGTAGATCTATCAGTTCTACCAGACCTACAATAGTAGATCTATACACAAAGTATCAGGAACTGATGCAGGAAAACCAAGAAAAATCGAATATTTGGATTGTACTGTTGGTTACAGTAAGGATGTTCCTCACATCAGAAGAACAGTCAAACGTTCATACTCTGGACCTGATCACGCATTTGCTTCAGGAATCAAACTCTGGCTGTTCGTCCACGAGAGCAGCGGGCGGATGCTGAAACGAGCCTCTGAAGTCCAGACAAGAGACGCCCAGAGCGATCAGACAGCGCCACACCTGAGCAAACACACACAAATCACGATCAGCACAGGTGTGAGACACATTCAGCACATGAACAGGACCTCTCTGGCTCACCAGGTAGCAGACGAAGCTGAGATAGGCAATGGAGATGATGGCAGAGAAGACGTAGAGGATGGTGCTGTTGAGGGCCGTCACATACACCACCACAAAGTACACGTTGATAGCGCACACCACCAGGATGAGCAGACCCCCGCCGATCTTCCACACACTGCAGAGACAAAACCAAACTGTCATCTAACGCTGATGAACACAGCTCATGAATGTACAACACAACCAGTGAATACATCATAGACCGACAGCATCCATCAGAGCACCACCTACTGGACAGCACTGGTTTGTGAAGGCTGCTCACAGTCAGTAATACCACAAAGATTTCATCCATAAAGTGCTGAGGAAGATTGTTTTATCATTGCATGCTCACGTTCATCATTTTCATGATGCGTTATGATGCAAACAGTATAGGGGTTTTTCTCACTGTTTTTTCATCATCTTACGTCATGAGCAGTGGATGGGCATTCATTTGGGTTATTTTAACATTAATAATTTAGACTTTAAAGTAGCCTACTCCGTACAGACAGTTACAAAAACATTCAAGCATTTCAGACTTTTTTGACGCAAAATGCAACAGAAATATCAACCAGAAATGTGTTTTAAATTAGATATCTATGCCATACTTTACCGCTTACATACAGTACACTCACATAAAGTGATATATACAAAATGTCAACTGCTTGATTGTTTGCATGATCAAAAAATGTCAACTATATTATCGACCAGCTCTAATCTGTTAAATACGAGTATAAGGCATGAAGATGTTATTTACAATAAAGCTTGGCTGCCTATGAAACATTTTTTCAAATCAGTGCTACCAGATTACAGAAAAAACACCCAAAATGCACTGGGCACGTTGCCATCCAAGGCCACTCCCAGTCTGCTCCTATTGGATAGGCTTGAACAGGATCAAACTGGTTAGTGGGAGCGAGGGTTTATTTTGACAGGTTTAAGTTTCTGTGTGTATACCCTGTGTGTATAGTTTTTCTCCACTACTGACCTTCTTTTGATTTATTTATTCAAAATTTGCACAATTCCAAAACGTTCTGCGTTATACAGTAAAATCCATTTCTGGATGGATTCCATGATTCTGTCCACATTATCTGCATCACAGAAGTCATATGGCCTTAAGTAAAGTATCCAGTGGCTAAAGGCTTCAAAGAATCGCAAATGCAAATACTGTGAAAAGCACTAATACAAATACACTCGACTTGGCTTTACTTGGGACTTGGATTTAGTTCACAAATAACTTATGACCTAAATATAATTTTAATTTATAGTAATGAGGGATGAGCATTTTTCAAAAATATTTGAATATTTGGGCTCATAAAAAAATGAATATTCAATTATTTGTAGTGCTGTCAAAGTTAACGCGTTAACGCAAATTCATTTTAATGGCACTAATTTTAATAACGCGCGATTAACGCAGCGCGCATTTTCTGTTTGACCCATGGCCTAACCCGTACACTATAGTTGGAGAAATGGAAATGGATGGAGATGCTGACAGTGTTGCCAACTTAGCGACTTTTCAGACCACTTTAGCAACTTTATTTATTTATTTATTTTTTTCTTCAAAAAGCGCCTAGCGACCAATCTTTATAGGGTTTGCCCAAACATTATTTAGTTTCTGAGACTCGCCGGTACTGCCGCGCGAGGTCTCTTTTTCCTGCTGCGCACACACCTCTCTCTCTCTCTCTCTCTCTCTCTCTCAGCGTCTGCTCTGTTCAGCGCGCGGATGAGAGGAACAGCGTTTTCAGTACAGATATTATGTTATACAGATATTATGTTATACAGCGTTTTCAGTACAGATATTATGTTATACAGATATTATGTTGCTTCTCTAATTTAACATGCAAGTATAGCCGAAATCACCGCACAGCTATTGTCTTTATCTTACGTATAGCCTATTTGATTTTATCAGACGATGGCTGGATTATAAATCAGAATTTTTGTGCAGATTAACATCTTGGAAGGGAGAGCTGGTTATTTAGTCCTATGGGTCGCTTTTCAGTCACTATTTCATATTCATTCCGTTGTCTGACAACAGAAACAGTAAAATATATCAATGAAAACAGTTTTACTGAGAATTTAGCTGCATCAAAATACAGTATGTGGGCACAGAGAGGCAAACAAATCTAATAATAAATAATAAATGTACATTTTGCATGTTCAGAAGAAGTGAGATGCCCTGTCATGCGGAAATGTAAACAGGTTTGTGTAAGTAAATTGCTCAGTGCAAAGAAAGAGAAGTAATGGGAACCTGGTATTTCTTTTTTTCATGTGTCTAATAGACATGAGCAAGTTCTTTGAAACACATCTATGATCTTTGAAACATGTCTAGTCTTCAGGCTCTGTTAACTATGGTTTCATTAATAATAAACATACATAAAGAATCCATATTTGTCATTGCCCATGTTGATTAGAGTATTTAAAACATGAAAAGTATTAATTTAAGGTACATTTAGAACAGATAAAAATGTGCGATTAAATTGCGATTAATTGCGAGTTAATTCATGACAATCATGCGATTAATCGCAATTAAATATTTTAATCGATTGACAGCCCTAATTATTTGTTTATTTAAATGACATTTAACGAGAAAGACGTTATCTTTTAATAATCATGTTTTTGTCACCATTTCTGAACAAGCTTATGATTAGGCATTATACACAACAATGTTCTACAACAACATTACATTATATCTCAAGGTTTTCTTTTAGTTGAAAACGTGTAAACAACAACAACAACAAAATAATATTATATATATTATATTATATAATAATATAATCAATACTGTATATTGCTCTGTCTTTGTACGGTTGACTGAAATACCTAGCAACTTTTATGATGGCTGTTGTTGTTTATTAAATATGATTATTCAATAAATAATATTTTATATAAATAATAATAGTGTTTAATAATAGTGTTTAGTACTGAGATATGGTGTGTGTTTGTGATGGTGATTTTAGTTACATTGTTCCGCCATTAGACGACAACAAGAGACTGTTTTATGAGTTAGCACTGCAGTAAAGACTTTTACTTTGAAAAATAAATGCTTTCGTAAACTGAAGTTATTTTTAATTTAAACAACAGATTGAGCAGCTAACAAATGCACTGAGCAGCGCTGTCATCAGAAATCACTCTTAACAGATGAAAGGATATTGACGCTACGATAAAGCTTTCCCCAGTGGACACGCAAACTTATGTTTTATTGTGAGTAGGAGATGCTGTATCAGATGCAGGTAACGTTAATCACAGTTGCTTAGTCCATCTCTCGTAATATTTTACATAATACAGGAAGCTTTTACTACAGTAATACAATAAGCTTTCAATGAAGCAACTCAAAGTTGCTTCGTTACTAGTTCTAAAGTGACGTTTTGGAATTAGTAATGGAGTCTTGAGCTCAGCTGTTAAACTGTCAACTTTAGATTTGAATCTGTGGCAGAAGAAGTAGTTCTGCACAAAAGAGGGCTTTTAAAGACACTCCGTTGTTGTTTCGAATTTATTTACACACTTGTGCCGTCAAACTGTTGTATAAACACAACATCACACTCGTAGACATGCGATATGGCTGTATATCGGCACACTGTGGTTACCTAAGGCCATATCGCACTTCTACTCATGTGATATTGCTCATATATATTATATATTAGCAAAATATATTAGAGGTCTGCAAGCCCGTCGGGTCCCGCTGAGTCCATTCGGGCTGGGCTCGGGCCATTTTTTTTTTTTTAATACAGATAAAAGCTTCTCTCCTTTTATTGTGCCCATATACGCGCAGAGCACACATAGGCAACTGTACGAAATATTGTTATATTAATTATATTATAAATATTATACATCGCCCTTGCAATACGCAACGCAAGCCGGGCATCGGGCCTGTTTTAGGAGCAGCTGGACAGGGTTTAGTGTCCCGCAGCGGCAGCATGCGTGCCTTCAGCACAGCAGGAAGAGTTCCTTGCCACAAAGCACCAGCAAAAGTAATTAACATGAATGTGTCAGGGAAAATAGTAAGGCGATATTTAAATTAATTATTAATAAACTAGTGTTTTCTGAGTCATTGTAGCAAGGATGATCCTGACTCACCATCTCCTCATTGGACGCGCCTTTAGAGAGAAATTATGTATTACTCTTACCTTTATGAGCAAAAATTATGGCGTATTTTAAGTTGTTTCCAATGCAAGTGATCGCGCTGGAGCCTCCATGTCCTGTAAAACACACTTCAGCTTCCACTCTTCACACAAACAATTAGATATGTGTCTAACAGCGCACATTTATATAGGTTAAACGTTTAAACTAACATTGTGATATGCTTGAACTGTTTTATATCTATAGATTTTATTTTAGGCAAGTCGTGATGATTTGAGAAGGCTAAATTGATCAAACATATGCGATCAACTCACTGTCTGCCGCTGGCCGCTTGGTCGTTACTTAAAAACGTACATTTAACGAACAAAAAAATTCACATTTTTCTAAATTAACAATGGAAAAAAAAAAAAAAAAAAAAAAAAATATATATATATATATATATATATATATATATATATATATATATATATATATATACACTCACTTTGCCATTACATACAAAACCCAACCATTTTAATAGCTGAAACAGTAGTATAAGCCGTTTTGTGACAAGGGGAAAAAAAAGACGGGCTCGGGTCGGACTCGGGCCAAGAATTCTGATAAGCTGTCGGACAAGGGCCGGGCTAGGGCCTGTATTTGAGGCCCATGCATGGCTCTAAAATATATGCATGTTTATTCAAAGCAATAAAATAACACGACTACCTTTGGAAAAAAGTGCATAATGTTTAACCTTTTGAGCGGTACGGTCCCACATATGGGATTCTTATTTCCGTGCCCCTGGGAGTACGGTCCCACATATGGGATTTAGAACGTTCGGTGACGTCACATAACTGCCAAATTCAAACTGTGGTTTCACGCGTTTACTGGCGCTGAGCCAGAGAGAGACGTGCACTGCGACTGTAATATTATCACAACTATGCAGTGTTCTTAACCGCATAATGCATATTTTAGGTTTCAGACATTTAAATACACATAAGTAATAGTAAAACAATACATTTAGAGCTTGTAAAATACACACAGATGTCTATGGAAGCAACAATAACAATCCATTCCAATTTAATTTGCCTATGTGTTTTATTCATATCAGATACACATAGTGTAAGTACCTATAAAAGTTAACTCTATTCTTCACCCAGTTCACTGGCCACTTATTTGCATGTATTTCTGGAGAAATTGATGAATTCACGTGCTGTAAATCTGACTGACAGGACTCTCTGAACTGCGGCACGAACAAACATGGCGGCGCCCATCTCACATTACAGATCACGAACAAAATCATTTATAAAGGTGTTTAAAGGACAAAACACACTCATTTACGCATATTTGTGAATCAGAATATCAGATTGTCCATGCCATGGTAAGCAAGTTTGTGAATATGTTAAATAAAAAAGGAAAAACGAAATAAAAGCGATCCATCTGTCATACAGTGTTATTGTGGCCGCGGTGTGTCACGTGACAATCATGACGCGTCGCCATGGAAACAGTAAGGGCAAACGTTCTAAAATAACGGTCGCCTTAAAAAAAACTCACTCTGGGGGGACCGCTAGAATATTTTAAACTCACCACTGAAAAGGTTAAAATAATGTTTATAAACCAAATATAATTACTTAAGTTGCTTAAACAATTAGAAACAAAACAGCATCATGTACACATGCATAGTTAAATACAAAGGACTGAAAATCAACTACAAAGAGTACTTTTTCATTTAAAAACATGAGATGCAGTGGGAAGGGGAGAAACCCGCCATAAAGTTTTAAGACATGTTTTTAAAAAGTTGAACTTATATTAATTTTACATGGCTTTCTAAACATGAGCTCTATTGTGTGAGATGCGAGTGCAACGGTGATAGATGTCCCTCTAGGACATGTGATAAATATGCATTCTGTGTGAACGGCTTGGTTTCGGTTTTGCCATAAACAAGATCTTCTCCGCTCTGATATTCTCTTTTTCCGCAATATTTTGAATGAACAACGCAGCAGCGCCGCATCTAGTGGGTTCAGCTGGACAGGGTAACAAAAACATTAAAATGCAACAATACTTACATCGTCATCGCATTTCGTGCGCCACTGATAAGGCTGCCTGACGCACACCAAAAATTCAAATGTAACGTTTTGCATTCGAATGTGGATTTTTATTTTAAATTCGACAAATATTTGATATTCGAATTTTTTTTTAACAGCCCTACAGTGAATTACTATATACATCCATGTAGTGTTGACTTAAGTGGCAGTTGATACTGCAATTTTAAAAACGTCCAGTTCCCGCTAACATTTGAGCGCTGTTGAGCGGATCCTTAAACACAGCTGATTGGTAGTGTTCACGCACTCAAAAGATATGACTGTGATTGGCTACAACGACCATCGCTTCACGCTCTTCAGTGAGCGCTCACACAGAAGTACACGAGAGCATTTGAAAACCACATCTATCAGCAGATCCCTGATATATCTGCACATAGACGGATCTGCTGATAGACGGATAGTCAGATTGGATAGGCGAATCAGCTGTGTTTAAGAATCTGCTCAACAGCGCTCAAATGTTAGTGGGAACTGGACAATTTTAAAATTCCAGTACCGACTGCTACTGAAGTTGGTACTTTGGACAACGCTACATCTATGACATTTAATACTGTGGCTTTCTTCATTAATGAATTTCTTAAAAAAAATATTATGTATATATTTTATAATATAAAAATATTATATATATATATATATATAAAAATGAGGTGCCAAACAGGAAAAAATCATGTAAAAATCTGAATATATAGACACAAATTGTGAATATATAGTTATAAGCCTGAATATATTGTTATAAGTCTGAATATATAAATGTAAATATGAATATATTCTTATAAATCTGAATATATAGTTATAAGTCTGTATATATAAATATAAATCTGAATATGTAGTTATAAGTCGGAATGTACAGTTATAAGTCTGATATAAATGTAAATCTGAATATATAGTTATAAGTCTGAATATATAAATGTAAATCTGAATATATTCTTATAAATCTGAATATGTAGTTATAAGTCTGAATATATAAATGTAAATCTGAATATATAGTTATAAGTCTGAATATATAGGAGCAAATCTGAATATACAGTTATAAGTCTGAATATATAAATGTAAATATGAATATATAGTTATAAGTCTGATTTTAAAAATTATATATTCAGATTTACTTCTATATATTCAGATTTATAACTATATATTCAGATTTACTTCTATATATTCAGATTTATAACTATATATTCAGATTTACTTCTATTTATTCAGATCTACTTCTATATATTTAGACTTATAACTATATATTCAGATTTACATTTATATATTCAGACTTATAACTATATATTCAGATTTGCTTCTGTATATTCAGATTTATAACTATATATTCAGATTTATTTCTATATATTCAGACTTTTAACAATATATTCAGATTTACATTTATATATTCAGGCTTAACTATATATTCAGATTTACATTTATATATTCAGACTTATAACTATATATTCAGATTCACTTCTATATATTCAGATTTACAACTATATATTCAGATTTACTTCTATATATTCAGATTTACATTTATATATTCAGATGTATAACTACATATTCAGGTTTACATTAATATATTCAGTTTTTTTATGTAATTATTTCCTGTTTGGCACCTCATAATATATATTAACAAAAAAATGAGCCAGGGATCTCTGGTAGGGTTGACACAGAATGACCCTAATGGGGTCATGCAGGAAGAAAGAAAAAGTTAATCAACACATCTCGCACATGAATAAACCTGTCCGTCAGGTTCCTCATCTGTTGTTAGCTGTGGAGTTAAATACAGTATGGCTGCGGATACTCACAGTCCGTTGGTGAAGTCGTTCATCAGCGAGGTCAGGCTGGTGAAGGTGAGGATGGGGATCAGAGCAAACGGCAGCTGTTCAACACAAAGACCAGGAGATCAGAAGAGCTGCTGGAGTTCAGGATAGGGTTGGGAATCGAAAATCAATTCCAATTCCAGAATCGGATACTTCTTGTAAAATTAAAATTTCAATTCCACCTATCAATTCCTGTGTGCACATCTTTTTTTTTTTTTTTTTTAGGTGGCAAAAAGGGGCTGTTAAAAATGTATTTGTCTTTGAATCATTCATTCAAGAGATTCATTCAAAAACACTGATTCATCCAGTAATGAAACAAGTAAATCTTGAGTGAGTCATTGAATCATTCCATTCATAAATTCCATCAGATTTTGTTTAGTTGTCTAATATTTTTTCTTCAGAATTGTGAGAGAACTACAACCTCCATTTAAACAAACAAAAAAAAAAATCAGTTTATCCACAACGGTGCGGCTCTATTTTGCACACAAACAGCTCTTAATGGAGTCCAGATTTTATGTAGCCGGCTGATTTTTGTTCATGTTATTCAGAAGCAATTAAATGTTTTGCAATAAGAGACACAGAATAAAGGTTTGATATCTAAATGTTTGACTTCATTTTTTTTAACCACATTGGAATTGAAACTGAGAATCAACAAGAATTGGAATTGATAAGCAGAATCGGAATTGGAATTGCTAAAATTCAAATGATACCCAACTCTAGTTCAGCAGCGGCTCAGAGCGTCACACTCTTACCTGCATGCTCTGCAGCACGTTCAGGAAGTCGTTCATGCCGGTCAGATGCTGCACGTCTTCAAAGACGGCCACCAGGAGTGTGGGGAATATGGCGATGGAGCGGGTCAGCAGCACGCGAGCGAAGCGGGACCAGCGCAAGTTCAGGAAGCCCTGCAGGAGCCAGAGGGATTTCACACATAATGCCATTCAATCAACCGAATCATCTGGAGACGCACATACCTCCATCACAAACTGCCCAGAGTAGGTTCCGGTCATGGTTGAACTCTGACCAGCGGCGAGGATCCCGATGGCCCAAATATACAGCGCAGCCGGGCCGAAAAAACAGCCCAGAACCACACCCTTCATCACAAGCGCACAAAGATCATATAAATTACATTAATATTTCACTCAATGTAACATCTTAAAATTAAAAATGATTCGTTGACCAGCAGGTGGCGCTGTCACCAAACTCCTCCAGTCATAGAATACAGCATTTACATTTATGCATTTGGCAGATGTTTTTAACCAAAACAACTTACACTGTGTTCAAGGTACACATTTATATTAGTGAATGTCAATGTGGTTATCATGGTTAAGTAAATACATATTCATTGTGAGATTAATCCAAACAATCCTTGCGTCATACCCCTTTGTAGATGTCGACCTCCAGTGTTTCATTGTTGGCTGGGAAAAGATCACTGTGAGGACTTCCTGTTACATTACACTGCTGACTCTGAAGAGAAAACACCAATGGAGCGCTTAGATAAACTGCAGTTATAGATTTACCCATGGGCCTCTTTACACTTGGAGACTTCATGCGATTTTGCTGATCAGATATCAGACTTGTTAAAGGGGTCATGAACTGAGAAAGCAAAATTCCCTTGACCTTTTGACAAATAAGAGGTCATTGTACTATAAAAACATTCTTTAAGTTTCAGAACTCAAAACTTTGTTTAGCCCCGCCCACCGATTCGCATCACTGCCTGTTTAGCCCCGCCCACTGATTCTGCATCACTACCTGTTTAGCCCCGCCCACCGATTCCACATCACTGCCTGTTTAGCCCCGCCCACCGATTCTGCATCGTGCCTGTTTAGCCCCACCCACTGATTCCGCATCACTGCCTGTTTAGCCCCGCCCACTGATTCGCGGATGTAGCATAAATAGCAAGAGGGACGATAAAGATGCTCTGAAGCGAAGAGGATGTGGTGCAGTGCCAAGTTTTGGGAAAAACAGTCTTTGCATTCCTGTCCTTCTGATCCCAACGTTAGGAAAGAGTAAATTAACTCATTTTTAATGACCGCGTCAGTAAGAACTTGGTCCTTTGTTCACTTCATTTTACCATGGATTCGTTTACAAACAAGAAACAATGTAGGCTGGCAAATAGGGGTGGGAATCTTTCGATACCTTGTGATTTGATTCATATCAATTCTTGGGGTCACGATTCGATTAAAAATCGTTTCATGATTTTCGATTTTTAATTACGATTTACAATTTTTCATCAAAGTTTTTTTGTGCACACTGGACATCAAACACACCAATATTTTGATACAAAAACACACCAGTCTGTAGCATGGGTAGTACTTACTCAAGAAATCAGTCTTTCCTATTAACTTCCTAATAAATCAAAAATATTTGAAACTTCCTATTAGGGATGTGCCCAAATCCGAACACTGTGTTCCGAAAGGAAATGACATGTACTACGGAACCCCTAAAGAGAATATATACGAGATGGGAGGAAAAATATATTTCAATGTTTTCTCTCTCAATAATATCATTGGGTAATTAAAATTATGATGTTTCTTGATGTAAAAATCTTGATAACATTATAAGTGGACCTCAGAGAGCAGTACAAAATAATAAAAAAGGCCAGTTCATAACCCCTTTAAAATGTTTCCATTTACACTTGGCCACTTAAATGTGTCTTTGCAAAACGGATATAAATCCGATCTTTAATTCCCGCACTACATGCAAATTTAAAGGAGTTCACGTCAACGAAAGCAACAGATGAGCACTGCATTTCATTCATGGTCAGCTAATTTGAAAATGAAAGATAAGCACTGGAAAGATAAGTTACTTTCACTGCTTTTAATGAATGATTGTGTGTTGAGTAAAACTGTTGACTGTGGTTCCCTGTAATTCCCCTACATGAGCGTCTGCGGCTTACTTTCAGCTTCATTTGTGGCAGTGTGTGTCTGCTTGCTGAAGAGATACTCAGCTACTCATCCGCGGCGATGCATGTTGGATTAGCGCTGTCATATCTGACTGTAACATGTCATATAGCCTATAGCGCACTCTCACACGTTTATTATTTTAACATTCTGGGAGGAGTACCATTTACATATGTGGTTTCAACAACCAGATGCATTTACACTTGTCCAGTTTTGTCTCAGGCTACCTCCTGAAGTGGTTTGAGTGATTGGATTTAAATGAGTCTCCAAAGCGTTTCGGAGGGCATTTACACCTGGTCTTTTCACAATCGGATAGCTATCCGATTAGAGAAAACGCATGAAGTGACCAGATGTAAACAGCCCCATGGGCTCAAATGTGAAACATTCACTGCAAACCTCTCTAACAGGAAGTAGATATGAAAGTGCTCACCACTTCCATGTTGGTCTTGCCATAAAAGGCCTCTGCAAAGACGGCCACCACAAACACATTGATGAGGAACGAGATGAAGAGAGCGATGGAGGACTCGATGAAGTAGTACTTGTTGGCCTCCTTCACCTCCTTTTTGTTTGCTCGATTTATGTCTCGTGACTGAAGCGAAGAAAAAACTCTGATTAAACACATCAAGCAGACTTCATGGCAAAAAAAAAAAAGAAAATCTAATTATAGAAATAATACACAAACAGTTTTTTCACTCATTCATTTACCTATTTTACCAAAAGTATGAAGTATGAAACACTTTCCATCCAATGCATTCTTGTAGGAACTGTTGATTTAATGCATTAATTTGGTGCGATTAATTATGGGGAAAATAACGTGTTAAAATGAATAAGTCATCTAACACAGCACTCTTACATTCATCTTATATTGATGTTTCAGTTTCTGATGAACATGATGCAGGACATCTATTAAAGTGCAGTTATATAAGCCTAAAATTCAAGATATGGGGCAAAAAATAAAATTCACCCTCTTTATATATATATATATATATATATATATATATATATATATATATATATATATATATATATATATATATAAAATGATATAGTTTAGCAATATCACACCAGCAAGAGTGCAGTTTTTCCCCAATATCTGCATCACTGCCAATGTCATATTGATTTATACAACAGTTCAATTACTGTAATATTGTGTTTGCAAACTAAAATAGTTCTAAATTGAGTGAGTCAGTGATTCAGTGACTCATTCATAAATTCATTTGATTCATTCCAGAATGAATCAGCTGCTTGAATGAATCAGCTGAGTGAATAATTCAATGACTCACTTATTAAGACAGTGACTTACCATCACCTACTGACACTTTTAGTTTCATATTTAAAGTGCCATTTAATTTTTTAAAAAATCATTTAATATTAAATATTAATTTTTTTAAAACACATTAATTCTATAGCATAACTTATGTAATTCCAATTGCAGTGTAAATGCATTCATGAACCTAATGATCATTAATGATGCAGCTTCTGAAAACAATGTTTTGCCCACATGGTAGCCTTCAAAGTTTGTGTAATAAATTCTATGCTGAATCAAAAATATTTCTTTCTAAAGCTATTTTTGTAATGTCTATTCAATGCTTTTCCCATTTAAAACAATAATGACTTTAAATTATCTTTTGGGGGGCAATTTCTCAAAATTTTCCAAATTGATGTGCAATTAATTAGATGAATTTATCAGCACATAATGATTAAATATTCATTAATTCATTAATTAGATTTAAACAGCCCTAATAATCAGTTTAACTGGTTCACACAGCTCTATTGCATCTCAGTGTTTGATACTACAATGGTTTATTTACACTGAACTATGGCTGTGGCGTGATCCATTCACTGACCTTCACGAGAGCAGAGTGCAGATAGATGTTATGAGGCATTATAACAGCTCCCACGATCCCAACAGCCTGCTCCAGCTGCGTGGGTCCACAGCCGCTGCAGTACGGCACAAACATGCCCTTCAGCACCTCGCCCTGGTCTGGAGCCACTCGCACATACTGCACACAACCAGAGCAGAAAGACTCACCTGATGACTAGGGCTGCTCGATTATGACAAAAATCATAATCACAATTATTTTGGTCAATATTGTAACCACGATTATCAGTGGGCCATATGACCAAAACTTTTTTTCTTTTAATGGAAGTCTAAAGTATTCAGTTAACAGCCTACTACAGAAATTGAATAATCTAATGTAAAATAAAACAGCATAGTCTTCACTTTAAGAATTAAACTTCATTTGTTTCTTATTAAAGCTACAAAAGTCCTTCAGTCAAGAGCAGTGAGTGATTTTGTCTTTGTCTTTTGTTGTTTGATTAATATTAAGCACACAGTCGGCAGCAGGAATATTAGGCTACTGTCACTTTAAGAGCTGCACGGATCCAACTTACTGTTACACACGTATTTTCATTCTCAACTGTTTATGTTCATTTATTATATAACTGACAAGGGTTTACGTGAATAATCACTAAGCACCGCATTTTGACACATTTTTGCATGTATTTGAGCGTGCAACTTGAGCTAAAAGATGACTTTACATGTCCGTGTTCTGTTCCGTCTCTGAGCACACGCACAGAAATCCTCCTGAGGAACAGCACAAGTCCTCTTTTGCAACTTTAATAAATCAAGCACGTCCCATTTTGCAAAAGTCATGTTACGTGATTTGCACATGAAATTGGGGTTTTATGGAGGAGCGAAAGTGCACCGCTGGAAAGGGGGCAGAATAGGGCGCAATAATCGTTTCATCTCGATTATTGTATTTTCATAATCGTTTGAAGCTGAAATCGAAATCAAAACTGAATTTCGATTAATTGCACAGCCCTACTGACGACAACATGCTGCAGCTCTACTCTACCTCGAAACCAAAGCTGAGAGCCATGATGGTGATAAGGAACCCGAAGAACGCCTCCAGCTTCCTCAGACCTGAAGAAAACAGACCAGACACTCGCATTAGAGCCACGATATGAGCCGGTGCGATCATTCTCACGCTCATTCAGTGCTGACGTACCGTACTTATCCATAAACAGGAAGACAAACGTGTCAATGATGGTGATCAACACTCCAGCCCAAAGAGGAATCCTGCAGAAGAACATCAACAAGATCATTTCTGCACATCCTCAATCAATTCAAACATTCAATCACTGATAGCAACAAACATACTAAAAATTCACACTGTGAAGAGCTCATTATTTATCAGACTGACAATTACAGCTGTTTTCAGAGGAACAACTGGGTAGTGTCCTTAAATCACTCTGAACAAACAACATTTTAAACTAATATGTCAGTTTATTAAAGGAATAATTCACTCAAAAATGAAAATGTGTTGAAGCATCCTCAGGATATGCAAGATTAGGATGAGTTTGTTTCTTCATCAGATTTGTAGAAATGTGTCACTGCATCAGTGTCTCAGCAATGGATGCTCTGCAGTGAATGGGTGCCGTCAGAATGAGAGTCCAAACAGCTGATAAAAATATCACAATAATCCACACCACTCCAGTTCATCAGTTAACATCTGGAGAAGACAAAAGCTGAAACAAATCCATCATTAAGACATTTTTAACTAAAATCCAAGTCCATAATCCATAATAACTCTTCCTGCAGTGAAAAAGTGCATCTCCTGTTGTCTCTCACATCATAATCCAGCCACATATTTGTTTAGAGCTCTTTTGTCTTGTAAACACTGCTTGATCTGTGCTGATTTCTCTCCTGATTCACACCAGAACACTTTTTCACTGAGGAAGTGTTATTATGGATTATAGACTCAGATTTTAGTTAAAAGTGTCTTAAGGATAGATTTGTTTCAGCTTTTGTCTTCTCCAGATGTTAACTGATGAACTGGAGTGGTGTGGATTATTGTGATGTTTTTATCAGCTGTTTGGACTCTCATTCTGACGGCACCCATTCACTGCAGAGCATCCATTGCTGAGACACTGATGCAGAGGATGACATTTCTCCAGATCTGATGAAGAAACAAACTCATCTACTGTACATCTTGGAAGGCCTGAGGATGAGTAAATGTTCAGCACATTTTATATTTTTGGGTGAACTATTGTTTTTTTTTTTTTTTTAAATGTATGGCACCACATACAGTAGCATAAAAAAATGCTAAAAAAAAATCTTGAATGATTGTCAGCTGCTAATCATCCTCACAGCTGAAGCACACATGAGCTGACTCTGAGTGTGTCAGTCATGAGATGATGATGATGATGATGATGATGATGATGTACCTGCCGACCGACAGCAGATTGAGGGCGATGGCACAGCCGATGACCTCTTGCATGTCAGAGCCGATGATGGCCAGCTCCACCATCAGCCACAGGATGATCCGCGGCACCTGCAGACACGCCTTCAGTTACAAACACACACGCCAGCTTCTCCAGCGCTGATCTCTCAGCCTTCAAACAGCTAAAGACATGATATCTGGTAATATGATGTACTGCAGTGATGAACAAGCACAATGTTGCTGTGGGAACTTTAAAATACTAATAAATAAATAAATCTTATGATATCATGATCTTATTAATAAATCTTAGGATTTTTTTGATTGACCAACACTGCATGAGTGCTGTGTAAAGGAGGCGCACACTCCATAAACAACCCAAATATAGACAAAAAGCATCACAGAACGAGCGTTTGGCTTAATAAAAAAAGCAAATTCCCTCTCTGACAGTAAATGACACTTAGAGAAAGACTCCTGCAAACAAAACAGACTGTGCTGCTTTCAGTTTCTGGTCACAGAGGAGAAATGAAGACAAACGGCATTTACATGTTTTCAAACAGCCTTCCAGATTTTTGCATCAATTTTGGTGTTTATCAGACAACACTTACTTAGACTCAGTATTTGTTTTCAAACATTTGTACACATTTTTGCATTTTAATCTGCACTTAAACATGCCAGATAAGATTTCTGAAAAGGTTCTGATTATTTATTACTGTTCTTTATAGCTGTGTTCATTTACACTTTCATTTGTTTGTTAAATACAACAAAACAATACATAAAATATACACTACCAGTCAAAAGTTTGCAATAATGATGATTTTTTTTAATAAGTCTCTTCTGTTCACAAAGGCTGCATTTATTTGATTAAAAACACAGTAAAATAGTAATAAAATTTAAAATAGCTGAGTTCTATGTGAATATCTGTTAAAATATATTTATTCTTGTGATCAAAGCTGTATTTTCAGCATCATTACTCCAGTCTTCAGTGTCACATGATCCTTCAGAAATCATTGTAATCATACATTTATCAAGCATGCATTAAATTGATCAAAAGTGACAGTAAAGACATTTATAATATTACAGTAGACTTCTACTTCAGTAAATGTTGTTCTTTTGATCTTTCTATTCATCTGTGAATCCTAAAAAATAAAATGTATGACGGTTTCCACAAAAATATTGGGCAGCACAACTGTTTTCAACATTGATAATAATCAGAAATGTTTCTTGAGCAGCAAATCAGTATATTAGAATGATTTCTGAAGGATCATGTGACACTGAAGACTGGAGTAATGATGCTGAAAATACACAGGAATTAATTACAGTTTAACAGATATTCACACAGAAAACAGCTACTTGAAATTCTAATAATATTTCACAATTTTTACTTTGTGATCAAATAAATGCAGAGAGACTTCTGCTGACCAAAAATAAAAGAAAAACATTTTAAAAATCTTATTTCAAACTTTTGAATAGTAATGTGTGTAAAATGAGTGCAAAGGTTATTAGTGTTATATAAATAAAGGTTGCTGAACAGCAGTTAAAGAGTCAAGTGTCCAAACAGCAGAAGATGCTGTATGTGTGAGCTCACCATAGGGTAGTGGCGGTTGCAGACCTCAGCCAGATGCATCCCAGTCACCACGCCGAGTCGAGCGGCCAGACGCTGCAGCAGCAGCCCGATGATAGTGGCGCCCAGCAGAACCCACAGCAGCTGCGGGACACACACACACACACACACACACGTTAGGTTTCTGTGAATTATGGGAACTTTCCATAGACTTCTATTGTTTTTATACTGACCAAATGATATTTTCTATCCCCTAACCTAACCCTACCCCTTACAGAAAACATGTTTGCATTCTTACACTTTCAGATAAACATCATTTACTATTTTTAATCATTTCTTTCCCTCATGGGGACCGCAGGCCAGACCCCACAATGTCAAAAAATTCAGGTTTTACTATCCTTGTGGAGACATTTGGTCACAGACACACACACACACACACACACACACACACACACACACACACACACACACACCAGTGCTGCTGAAGTCATTTAGAAAAATTAATATAGTGATTAATCAGATGTGCATTATTGTATTATATGTGCTCGTATTTAAGTTAGGAGCAATTATTGGACTGTGTGTGTCTGTCAGCAAAGTCAGTGTAAACTCATTCTGAAAGCAGTACTATATGCGTTTCTGATTAGTTATGTCCGTTCTGTTGAAATATCAAATGATTTATGTCATAACATTCATTATTGTTCTCATTTTCCTGAACTGAACCCGTGACCTTAGTGTTGACAGAGCAAGAGGGGAATCTCATTATTGGGCAACAGACTGCCTGTTTAATATTTCACAATCCAAAAGCATTGTTAATGGAGCCATTAAGGGAATCAGAATTGGCAGCAGACTCATTCGATTCTTTATGATCTCCATCCTGTGATGACTGTATCTTTACACAGAAACAGTGTAACTGCAGTCAGCAACATTAGGAATGAGCACAGAGTTGTTCAGGTGACTGCAGATACTGTACATGAAACCTGGACTCACCTTGAAACCAGCTTTAGCTCCAGACTGAAGATCGGACTCTATGTTCCCAGGGTCCAGATAGGCGATGCTCATCAGGAAGCCCGGTCCAGTGAAGGCCCAGAGTTTACGGAAGCTAAACAGCTAGAGAGAGGAAGAGTAAAGAGTTCATCACATTCATCTCAGCAGCAGCTGCTCGGCTGGACGCACAGGATCTGAGATCTGGACTCTCTGCTCATGGAGCCCCAGAACCTTTCTGAGCTGGAAAATGTAGCCATGATAACTCTGATCAGCTGTAAGGGCTGTTCGAGTCCAGCTCCCTGTGTTTTCACTTCTCCACGATCCTGACACAGGCAGAAAGTGACTGAACAAGGCCACAGGGTTGTTATTGAGAACATGCTGATCTCTGTCAGATCTCTGCAGATCACATGACATCAGTGTTGTTTTCCTAACACTTTACTTTTGTTTATTTTCCACTTGTTTTTTCAGATTCTCTTCCTCTTGTTTGAGGAAATGAAGATTCGTCTTGTTGGAGTAATTGACGAGTTCTCTCACACACACACACACACACACACACACACACACACACACACTCACACACACTTGTTTCACTATCCTTGTGGGGACTTCCATAGGCGTAATGGTTTTTCTACTGTACAGACCGTATATTCTATTGCCCTACACCAACCCTACACCTAAACTTAGCCCTCACAGGAGACTTTCTGCATTTTTAGATTTTCAAAAAACTTCATTCTGTGTGATTTATTAGCTTGTTTACCCGTGGAGACCTCAATTTAGGACCCCACCGTGACATGAGTCCCCATGAGTCTGTGTGTATTCAGGTTTAAGTCCCCACCTGAATAGAAAAACAGGTACACACACACACATACACACACACACACACACACACACACACACACACACGTGCCTGATAACAGCTCTGTCACGCTCATAAAACTGCAGTGCCATAACCTGCTGCCAATCATCTGACCAAAATATTATATCACGATATGAGTAATTTTATTACACAGTAACGATATATATCACAATATAGTTATGATATTAAAAGTTTGGATACCACAGAATTCTTGTCACCAGTGTCTATAAAAAAAACTAATACAAAAAAAAGGAGAAAAACTCAAGCTCACTAAAGATAAGTAAACAGTCAGTGATGAAATAAGAATAAGAAACTAATTACAAGCATTAGGACAAAAAACTACAATAAATAAATAAGAAGTGCTACATACGTTGTAGAAATTATTCGAAAACACTGCATAGTCTCTCACTGTGTAAATTAAATTTACACTGTGAAGACTATGCAGTGTTTTTGATTATATTTCTTATTAAAGTTACAAAAGTGATTTAGTCGAGCAGTGAGAGATTTTCTCTCTTTTGTTGTTTGATTAACGTGAATGACAGACAGGAGGAATAATAGGCAGCTTCCCCTTTAAGACCGGAAATCCGGATCCAATACACATGCTGCTTACACAAGCGTTTTCTTTCTCAGCTGTTCACTTTCACTTAAGAACTAAATGACTGTGTTTATGAGAATGCTTGTAAAAATGGGCATTTTGACACATATAAGTATGTGTATTTAACCATTCAAGGCCAATAAAGCAACAAAAATTCTCACAGACAGCACACGCATATAGCACTGTTGTTTGCATTTAAACAGCTTAAAATCAATGTTTTTAAACTGCAATGCTTAATAATGTGTAGAAACTATAAATTTCCCTGACCACGGCATACAGCAACATGACGTGAGTGCATAACTGACAAACTTCTGCTGGTTAATCGTGTCTACTGGTGTTTTGCCCGTCCCTATCCGTCACATTTCCTGATTATTATGATGAAAGGTCATTTAATGACAAGATATGCCTGCAGAATGTGTTTGATAATTAAATCAGGGAATTGTCTATTATTGTGATGTTTTTATCAGCTGTTTGGACTCTCATTCTGACGGCACCCATTCACTGCAGAGCATCCATTGCTGAGACAGTGATGCAGTGACACATTTCTCCAAATCTGATGAAGAAACAAATTCATCCTAATCTCAGATGGTCTGTATTGTGATCAAAGATGTCAGAAATACAAACGGAGCAAATGTTGGTAGTATTCTTGAATAAAATGATCCGTTTGAGGTACCTTAGTGACGTCATCTTCAGGGATGGGAACCTTCTCCTCGAAGTATGTGGAGATGGGCTCCTGCTGCGGGTCAGGAGACACAGGGCTGCTCTCTGAAACACAACACACCTTCATTACAGCACTCATCAGAGACACTGAGCTGGAGAGTTTCACAACAGCGTTCAGACTGACAGAACCATGTGATGGAGAAACAATCACGCTTCAGTCACATGAGCCTCCAGGAGCTGCTCAAATACCACTTCATTACACTCCTTTATGAGCCGGAGATACCTGATCTCCTGTAATATAACATCAGCCAACATTACATCCATGACTGACGTTATCATCAAACCCAAGAGCGCCCAGGATCTGCTCATGTCCTACAGGGCTGAGAGGATCCAGCAGAGAATATGACACATCATAAACACGGATAGGACACCATCAGCATAGTAAAACATGAGGAAACCACAGCAGTAAACTCAGAGATCACTTCCACGGAGTCTTACGACAGCCAATTATGAAATACACTTTTACACACACAAGCACTTTCACTCATTTAACTACCGTCAGACAGGAACACTACAGAAAATCCACATGAGCTGATCTGTGGTAAAGAGTCATGGGTGGACTCTCGACATTCAACAAATCAATAGATGCCTTTGATTAAGAAACTACTTTAAATGCACGACTGCTAATATACTAAACTCAACTCTCCAAATGTCAAGTCAGCAATATTATTGAAGAGCCAGTGTTTAATGTAAGTGTTAAAACAACTTCAATCATTTCATTTTCTTAAGGTTTATTTAATGAAGACCTGAGGCAGCACTGGTTTTCCTGGTGCTGGTATCCAGCACTGAACCTCTGGTCATTTTGGACAGGAACCTAGAAACTCATCATGACCCTCGATTAAACATGACGGCAGGAGACACACGTCTCACCTTCCAGCACTCCATCCCGTTCAGTCTTCATGAGCTCCACGAGCGCCTCTGAGAGTCTGAAGGACAGAAAACAGAGGTGACTGATGGAGAACACGCTCACAGGCTGCTAACTGGACCCCTGTTATACACTGCCAGTCAAACGTTTGTGAACAGTAAGATTTTTAATGTTTTTAATGAAGTCTCTTCTGTTCACCAAACCTGCATTTATTTGATCCAAAGTACAGAAAAAACAGTAACTTTTTGAAATATTTTTACTATTTAAAATAACTGTTTTCTGTTTGAATATATTTTAAACTGTAATTTATTCCTGTGATTTCAAAGCTGAATTTTCAGCATCATTACTCAGATCCTTCAGAAATCATTCTAATATTCTGACTTGCTGCTTTTTTTTTTATTATTATCATCAATATTTAAAGCAGTTGTGTACATCTTTTACAGGATTCTTTGATGAATAGAAAGATCCAATGATCAGCATTTATCTGAAATAAAAAGCTTTTGTAACACTATACACTACACCATTCAAAAACTTGGGAGTCGGTATAATTTTTTGTTTTTGGGGGAAAGAAATTAAAGAAATTAATACTTTTATTTAGAAGGGATACTTTAAATTGATCAAAAGTGATGATAAAGCCATTTATAATGTTAAAAAAGAAGATTTCTGTTTCAGATAAATGCTGTTCTTTTGAACTTTTAATTCAAAAGAAACCTGAAAAAAATTCTACTCAGCTGTTTTCAACATAATAATATAATAATAATAATAATAATAATAATAATAATAATAATAATAATAATAAATGTTTTTTGAGCAGCAAATCAGCATACTAGAATGATTTCTGAAGGAGCATGTGACTGGAGTAATGATGCTGAAAATTCAGCTTTGAAACCACAGGAATAAATTACATCTTAAAATATATTCAAAAAGAAAACAGTTATTTTAAATAGTAAAAATATTTCTAAATGTTACTGTTTTTACTGTACTTCAGATCAAATAAATGCAGGCTTTGTGAGTGGAAGACATTAAAAATCTTACTGTTCAAAAAAAAGTGACTGGTAGTGTGCTCTACATAAAAATAAACCAGTTATGCCATAAATCAGTGTACACCGATTAAGTAACAACTGTACTCACCTATTTTTGCACATTCTCTGTGCATTTGAATACTTATTGCTGTTTCAGTTTTAGTGTGTACACTATACAGTCATACAGTATTTGCACAGGTATACTTTCATTATTATTTCCATGTTTATCCTTTATGAACTAATGCACAGTCTATTGTGCAGGTCAAATTTCACTATGGGGTCATATTTTTTATATAACTCTGTATGTGACAAACAAGACATCTTGAATCTTGAAGACCACTTCATGAATGATCAGATGGGTTTGACGAGACAAATATTCATGAATTATTTTATGATTAAACTTTACAATGAAGTCTCATTAGCTAATTCATTAACAAACATGAACTAACAATGATCAATATATTTTTTTACAGCATTTATAAACCTTTCTGTTCAACTGTTCAACCTTCAACTGTTCATTGTTTGTGTTAATTAACAGCGTATTAGTAGATGTTGAAATTAACACTAAGATTAATAAATGCTGAAGAGATATTTTCATTTAAGAAATAAAACCCTTGTATACCATTACTTATTATATTCATGACATAAAATGTACACAAAAAACTTAAAAAAAAAAAAAAAAAAAAAAGAGAGAGTTTAATCTTTCATTTTACAGTATTTTTTCCCCTTGTAAACTAATGAAATCTCAATGGCAAACATGCAGACGTGTGTTTTAGGTGCACCTTAAGGTTTTTCCCTCAGGAGCAGTAATTAGAGTATTAACTGAAAGTCATTTGACATCAATACAGCCTTTCAGAGTAAACCTCACACGATCAGACCACACACACTGCTGCTAAAGACAAACGGACAGAAAACAGCAAAGAAAGAGGAAAATCTGCACCTACACGCAGCCGCGTGAATGACCATTATTATATGAGCTCTGTGTGTGTGAGAAAGCAAAGTCTACTTACAGACAAACTCAAGAGAAGATCACTAATCCAAAGTGAGATGAAGACCGGCACTGCACTTCACAGTGTGCACTCCGTGGGAAACGGAGGAAGTACTTTAATCTGTGAAAAGCAGCAAGAAACATCTCTGATAAATCCAACAGCACTGCACACACCCAGATTCACACTCACACACACAGCCAATGCCTTCAGACAGAACAAACACACCCCGCTTCATCCGGCCTTCAGCCTGAGTGCCACCTGCTCCAATAAATTATGGCATTACAATTCAGGTTTACAGGAACAGCAGGTATATCATTCTTTCACAATCAGCATGTAAATCAACATCTCAGAAAAGGGTCAGCGAGTTTGCAGTAATAAAAACATCACAATAATCCACAATAAACCACTCCAGTCCATCAGTTAACATCTGGAGAAGACAAAAGCTGAAACAAATCTATCCTTAAGATGTTTTTAACTAAAATCAGATTCCATAATCCATAATAAGGCTTCCTCCAGTGAAAAAGTGTTCTGGTGTGAATCAAGAGAGAAATCTGCACAGATCAAGCAGCGTTTACAAGACAAAACAGCTCTAAACAAATATGTGGCTGGATTTTGATGTGAGAGACAACAGGAGATGCACTTTTTCACTGGAGGAAGAGTTATTATGGACTCATATTTGAGTTAAAAACATCTTAATGATGGATTTGTTTTTTACAAACATGCACGTTTTGGCTTCTCAAGACGTTACTTGATGGACTGGAGTGGATTACTGATCAAAATATTAAAAACACATTAGCCAATCAGTTTCAAACTGTGTGTGATCATGATGAAATATTTTATTTATCCTATACAAAACAATAGTTGAAACAGTTTGAATATTATAAAAGCCAGATGTGTTTTGAAGGCATGAGGCCTACATGATTGTGAGAAAAGTCACATGGGAAAGAACAAGATTTTAGCTAAAGGTGCTTGCGACTTGCATCTGCACTGATACTAAGCCGCTCTTCAAGGCCACATGGCCTTCAGACAGGGTCTTTTGATAAAAATATTGAGGCACACACACTGAATAATCACTTTGTGATATGTTTTTACACAGTCTGCCACTCTCACAAAGTAGAACAATCTAAACAATTAAGGAGGAGAGTATGGGAAAGGAGTTAGCAAGTATTGGGAGGAGAACGTTATACAACAGTTATAGTGGGTAAACATGAGTTATAATTCTTTTTGGGTAAATCTAACAGGCAGTCTTTGGTCTCATTAATCTATTATTTGTTCCAGAGCAAATCGTTTTGGCTGAAGGCAAAGTCTCATAACTTTATATTTTATATAACCTAAATGATGCATCAGATCAAGGAAGTTATTTTTACTTTCAACAACAGTCAACAAATGCACTGAGCAGAGCTGTCAATGCAAATCACCCTTAACAGATGAAAGGATAGTACGACAAAGATATCGCTATCCTCAGCAGACATTCAAACTAATGTTTTATTGTGAATATGAGATTGAGCTGAAGAATGAATGCTGCATCACACTCACTCAGCCCATCTCTCTCATAATACTCTGCTTTTACTACAGTAAATACAATAAGCTCTTAATGAAGCATCTCAACATTCCTTCGTTACTAGTTCTAAAATGACATTATGGATTTAGTAACAGAGGCTTGAGCTCAGATGTTAAACTGTCAACTTTAGATTTGAATCTGTGGCGGAAGGAAGTAGTTTCATACAAAATGTTTTTTTAAGACACTCCATTGTTGTTTCTTATTTATTTAAAATTTTACATTCAGTTCTCATAACTTATTGAGCCAAATGAAAATTGTCAATACAGCAAGTCAATATGCAATTTTGAGTTTTGACCTCCAAAATATTTTACAGCATATATTTAGAATGAATGTAATTACTTTTCAATTAAACACCCACTAAAGACTGAATGAGGAATGAAAGCATCACCAGCACAGTGTCTTTGCTTCATTTTCTGAATAAGACCTGAGTATAGACGACATAGCCTACAACATGTATTTGTCTATATGTCTCTTATGTTCCGAACACTATAGTATCATGGGGAAAACTCGGACCCCAAGAGGACTTGAGGAAACAGAAAACAAAGCCGGACTTGAGCAGACTTGTCTTCAGTGCTGATGTGGGATCTGTAACTCTCTGTCACCAGCGTCAAACTGATCCATATAAAGCTACAAACCGGATGACTAATCAAACACACACAGTTTTCATGAATTACACAATGACGGAAGAGAACGGACAAACACATGATGATGATGATGATGGCCAGCAGAGCTCCAGTGAATCATCTGAAGGAAGTGTCACTCTGGGAACTTTATTGAGCAACTCATTAAACAACTGCAATAAAACGCCAGATTGTGCCAAATCTCTCACAGCTTCCGAGATGTGATGTGTATTTATAGATCAACAGTCACGCTGATGTGAGAGGATCCCCAGATCGCACACATACGTCTTCAAGATGTCTTGATCTGGAAAGCATCTGCTGTGTACAAACATCTGACAGACGTCCTTAAGGTGTCAGTTTTACATACAACCTAAATCATAAACATCTTAAAGACATCTAATAAACGTCTATTTGACATCTGATAGGGAATGCCACGTATTGCAGATGAGCAAACACTAAAAAATACGTCTTGCAGACGTCAAATAGACATCTTTGGAGCGTCCACTGGACAAGATGCAGTAAAACCACGGAAAACTCTCTGTTCAGAAGGACTATGACTATTTCATATTCATATGTAATTACATACTGTATCGAATTCTGTTCTCAACATAACCTGTTTTTCTTGTTTCATATAGATTTGCTTAGGCAAAGCACCGTTTGTTTAGATTTCATCACTATTTGTGCTGAATAATATTTTGACACAGTCTGTAAAAAGCAAAGCCACTTTGTTTCTGACACATGAGCTGTTTATCACGTATTAAATTTGTCATTCATATTAATCAATGACACTTCACTCTAGGGTCCTGTTCTGGTTAATTTGGTCGATCCTGATAAATGAAACACTGTGAGCTGCTGACTCGATCAGCTGCAGAGCACTGAATCAACACATTATTCACCCGCACTCACCTGAGGATGAGGATGAGGAGGAGTCGATGAAGATCTGAAGCCAGTGTGATGAGGATCTTCAGTCAGCTGAAGACCTGCTGTAATCTCCAGACCGGCTGACAGTGAAGCAGAGACACTTTTCATAATAAGAGTCCTCAGGCACGCACAGTCACGTGACAGACTGACGCTGAACGACGCGCTTTGCGCTGTCAGCTTTTCTCCTGTTCTCTATAAAGAAAACATGTGTTTATTTTCATTAATTAATTTTCATACAGAATCATTACAAACTTGATCTTAAAGGCACTGCTGGATAGATTACTAACGTTAGTCCGTTACTGATTATACATGACATCTGTTACCAGAGGTGGACAGTATTTTTACTCTGCTTTAAAAAGTACTAAAAGTGTCTGTACTTTATCAGAGTGTTTTTCTTTAGAAAACTTTAGTACTTCACAATATTCCAAACTTTTTACTGCACTACGTTCCATATTAAATTTCATTTAACACTTAATTACATTAGAAATCTAGTACTTTCTTACTTTTACTCAAGTAAAAGTAATTGAAAGATTTACTTGAGTACAAGAAAGTACTACTATTTTTAATGTTCTTAAGTATTAAAGGTAAAACAACAACAAAAAACAAAAAAATAAAAAACCAACAAATTTATTTATGAAACGTAGTGCAGTAAAAAGTATGACATTATGCTTTGGAATGTAGTGAAGTAAAAGTTTTCCAAAGAAAAAGACTGATAAACTACAGATTTTTTTTTTTTTTTTTTAATTTACTTGAGTAAAGAAAAAATACTTCACTACTGTCCACCTCTGTCTGTTACGTTAGGCATTTTGGTAATATATTCAGACTACTTTTGATTATACTTTCATATTACTACCTCGTTATCACTTATTTGTGAAGGAAGTGTTGTGAATCGTCTCTATTTTCCTCTTCCTGTGATTATAGCCAAGATTATTCACATCTGTTCCCATGAAGAAATCTATATCTTGGATAGACTAAGGGCAGGGTTGCCAGGTCTGCGTAAAAAACCAGCCCAACTGGTATTCATACTAACCTAATCATGGCCAAAAGTAGCCAAACTGCATTCTGGGGGAAAATGGCTATTAAAATAGCTCCAAAATCTCTATTGTCTTGCGGGGCGGGGGCTTTGATTTAAATTGCAGACTGAAAAACAACAGTATAAAAGTAGCCCAATTCTGCAGGAAAAGCTCAGACTTGACAACACTGGTTCTGACATTTACAGCAAATGTTCATTTCTGAGTGAGCTAACATTAAGAGAGCAAGAGACATCCAAGACGTTTGCTGATGTGACAGAGAGAGGAGTGTAGGAGAGTACGTTACTCCTGCTGCACAAGCTCAGTCATCAGAGATGTGAAGATCTGATGACAGAGAGTCACTGATGTGAGGACGATGTTCAGAGTAGCATATGGGACTAAAGTAGTGATTAGCAGGAATTTCTACTCAGTCAGCATCTTCAAGTGCATTTTCTTCATCTCTTTTATATGAATCAATAATCAGGGGTCCAAGGTGCTGCAGTGCTATTGTTTTTGGCTTCAGGAATGTGGTTGGGAACTGTTTTAGATCATAAATCCATAAGGGCTTGAATCTTTTTTTTTTTTCTCTGAATCCTTGAGTCAAGCCCTGACCGCCAGTTATTTTATTTATTTGTATTAAGTAAGATGCTGATATTAAAAGGCCAAATCACTATGCACCTTATTGATGATGCATATGTTGTACATGCAGGCAGATGAACCCTGAATATAAACGCAATGTGCAAAGTTTGACATTATTATTATTTTTTTTCCCATAGAAATCCATTATAAAGTAAACATTTAACCATTTAACGCATTGCATTCATATTCCAGGCTCATCTGCTTGCCTATATAAGTTTCGTATCATCAATAAGGTGTATACTGAAATTTTAATACAATTAAGGCACTTTAAGTGTTTTCACATTAACGTTTTAGAATATCACACTGTTTTTAGTGATTGAAATATTGCGGTGGGTGCTTAATGGATTGCAAATGGCCAAAACTTGCATTTTGTTCACATATCTATGTTTTCTTCTTTTAAGAGGTGATCTAAATGTGTGTGGTTTGAAAACAGGTGCGCTGAGGTTCTGTGGATGTTTAGCCCTCAGGTCTTCAAGCCAGTCACATGACCGAAAACTATGACAAAAGAATTTTGATTCTACAGATCTTTTACAAAGTTGTAAGCTCGTTATATGGTTTGGCATTGCCCTCTAACTCTTTGGCCTTATATTTGCTCAAAGCTTGATTTTTTTTATTTTTTAATTCATTTTTTTATTGCAGAATTTGTAAAAACTTACAAGAACAGGGAACTAAAAACATGGATGTATTCTTACAAAGAACAATCCTAAAGCACAAGGACTGAAAAAAACATAAAATGGGTTTGCACATATCAAGTTATGGTATTTTACACAGAGAGAGAGAGAAAGAAAAAAAAGAAAAGCACAAAGATAAAAATTACAACATCTTTTAAGAAAAGTTGTCATAATACATAAAAAATGTGTCACTCTTTTTGTTATTTGTAAGTCTAAGAGATGAAACAAGAGAGTCCAATTCAGCAAGAAAGAGGGGGAAAGATAAAGATTTAAGCCATTTTTGCTTATAAGGAAATTAACAACATATTCAGCAGATAATAGCTTTGGATTTTCATAATAAAAAATAACATCTTTGAGGATGAAGTTATGGGTCACTTTGGTAAGGCTAGAAACATAAGTGCTTAAGTCAACCCATAATCTGTTGGTTACACTACAATCAAAAAACAGATGGGCAGCTGTTTCCTCCACAAAACCACAAAACTGCTCAAAGCTTGAGGAAGCCTGAGGACGCAGCCAATGACGTCATCTGAAGCGCAGCTGACGCAGCTCTGCGCATGTCCAGCAGAAACAGCGCATGTGAGGTCCAGAGTGAAGACAGCACGCTTTATTATTGTGAATTTCCAGGATGAGTGTGTCCATGTCACAGAAGCACTATTAACGCCAGAGAGCGCACTCTAACCCCATGGCTGACCAGTGACCACACGCTTCAATAGTAAGCCTGCTCCTCTGTTTAACTCTAGTGCTGATGTCTGTCTGTGTCTTTAGTCCAGTCTGCCCGCAGGAGACGGACTGGGCTCAGCTGTACCCGCGGACCGGAAGCGGAAGTCCAGACAAACAGAAGGCGCAGGTGGAGTTTGCAGACATCGGCTGCGGCTACAGAGGACTGCTGGGTAACCTGTGCTTATTCAGATTACTGGAAAAAATACCTACATATATGCTTCGCATAAAATATATAGGCCCATATTTATTTGAGAGTGTTCATCGCCATGGTAACTGAAGCTGAAATCAGACCAATCATCTGTGAGCAAAGCACACATGACCTCATGATAAATGTGACCCTGCACCACAAAACCAGTCATAAGGGTCAATTGTTTAAAACTGAGATTTATACATCATCAAATCTGGAATCTGAGGGTGCAAAAAAAACAAAAAAAACAAAAACAAAACAAAACAAAAAAATTCTAAATATTGAGAAAATCACCTTTAAAGTTGTCCAAATAAAGTTCTTAGCAATGCATATTACATATCAAAAATTAAGTTTTGATATATTTACGGTAGGAAATTTACAAAATATCTTCATGGGACATGATCTTCACTTAATATCCTAATGATTTTTGCCATAAAAGAAAAGAAATAGATAATTTTGACCCATACAATGTATTTTTGGACATTGCTACAAATATACCTGTTCTACTTATGGCTGTTTTTATGCTCCAGGCTCACATATGACAGGACATTAGCAGTGAAAGAACATTAATGACAAACTGTAATAATTATATAACTATGCCCTCTAAGTTCGTTACACATTAACAATTATAATTTAACAATTAATATTACGATTTTGTTCATTTTCAGAATGACATGAATAATATTAATAATACGGGCAACAATAACCAACAATTAACATGACGAAGTGTTTTTATTTTTTTTCCTACATTAGAATGTTTATTTTTTCTGAGGAAAGAAGAAGAAGACTATCATACATTTTTACCATGATTTACAGGAGGAAAACATGTCATCCGGTGTTATAATACAGTAGTCAACATCTGAAGTGGATCAAAACCTTTCATTAAAGCTGTCCTAAAACAAAAACAATACCCGTTCTTGTCTTAGGACAACTTTGATGAACTTTTTTGATCCACTTCAAAAATAGTTTGTATACCAGAAAATCTTGTCAGGCATATTTAAAACAAGAATCATTAGAATCACATTAAAAGACTCTGTTTAAGGATCACAGTGCAGCAGTGAAATACTAATTAATTGTAAATTTTAATTTTTACCAAACAAGCCACTATCCTTCGAACCAATAGGTTCTACCCATTTATCAGCAAGAAGTGTTTCATAATTATAATTCATTTTCTTTTTTTATATATTTTAATAAGTACAGGTCAGAATAAGTATGTTGTTTCATAAACATAAATATTTGTAACACTGGATGATGATGGAACGTTATTTCAGCCATATTTTGGCATTTTATTCTTTACAAAAGTTATTTGAAACATTAAAGTAGATACTTCACTTGCACTTAATATGCATGTGTAACATATATTCTAAATGTGTAATTTTATCATTTTGTTGCCTAATCTTTAAAAGTCTGTTCAAAAAGAGACAGAATAAGGCACTAAAGTCAAGTCATTGATTAGATTAGATCATTAGGGCTGTATGTTTGAATCATCCACCAACTTATCATTTCTTCATAGACAGTTTTCTGAGTAAACAGAGTTAGTCCAGGAGTATGAACATGATCTGTACCTGTGTGCTGTATACTTGTATTTATATGTCTACTGACATTTCGTAGTTATATTACGTTGTGTTTAATGAAACGCATGATAATTTTAGGCTTGTATTAATGTTTGTTGTGTTGACTGAATGTCTTTGGTTGATGCAGTAACATCCTAGAGCTGAAAGAGGGCGACATTTACCAGCACAGTGTTTACACTACGCTTACATAGAGACTCACACAGAGTTCCAGTCAGTATCCATGTGTCTGCATCACTTTAATAACAAGATAACAAGCCTGATACTTTATTAAAAAAAAAAAAAAAACCTTCTTCAAATGTTAACTCATAGTTTGGTATAGTTAACAAAAAGTGGATGTTTGTGAAATTTGTGGAATTGTAAATCAAACTGTAAAACCTTGAATCCTGGTAATGCTCTGAAGGCAAATAAGAGTCTTTCTGTGTCAAATCAACCACATTTCAGAAACTTTCCTGGCTCAAATGATTGATTTTGTCAGTATCTTTTCTGAAAAAAGATAAACTCATATAGTGAGGAAAGACAAAATAATGTTACAGATTTTCTGAGTAATCCACTATTTTGTAGAGGGGGGTCAAAATGACAATTTTCACCGTAGATTCAGAGCCTTTCAGAGTGTTATTTTCACACAGTGATTGGTAGATCTGTGAGTAAAATCTGTTGACTTCAGCAATCTTTGTGCATTATATGCCAGTGGTGAATGTTCAAAAATGGGAAAAAGCACTTTTGAGTATTTTTTTCTGAAGTTTGCATGCCTGTAACTCAAGAAGCATTGAAAATGTCTTAATGCCCTTTTAGATATTGAGTCTTAACAAACTTTTTTTTCTTTTGCTATCTTCATTTTAAGGCCCTTTATGGTTCCGTTCCAGAGATATTGGAATCTTAATATGGGTCCAGGAGTAAATTGTTCAATTGTACACATTTTCAGTCATCAAAAACCAAATGTGAGTCACTTTGCGTTCAGATGATACTTCTTTCTTCATTTTCCCATTTTTAATTGTTTGCCATTGGCACATAAGCCAACAACGAGTCAAAAGATTTTACTAATAGAGCTACCAATGTCTGTGTGAAAATAACTCGATGCTGCCATATTTCTGAAGTCATCTTTCTGCCATCTTTTTACCCTCCTGTAATTTGGCTCTGAATCTACAAAATAGTGGATTACTCAGAAAATATGCATCCATGACATTTCATATTCTGGCTTTCTTCTTCATTTTTGTATTTCTTTCAGCAGAAAGAGAAAGAGCACCTCCTACTGAGGGACCTCTGGTAAAACTGGCCGAGTTGACAAGAATGACCATAGCTATCTCAACACATTTGACATGTATTAATGTAGCTGGAGATGAGGACACAATATGTTTTAATCAGCACTGCCGAACAAACACATCCTCCCTCATCAAACTCAGCCACACTTCAGTGTGTTCAGCCTTACATACAAACACATTTACACACCTTAGGATTCATGATGCAGTCATGATCTTAACAGATATGTCTGTGATCGGTCACAGTGCTTCATATGGTCTGTTCACTGAATGCATGATGTTATTATCATATCAGAGAGCTGAGTTATCATGGGCTCCTTCATCTGCACAACCTCTTCCTCTCACTGTTCTTCTATCCAGCGCCTGGACAGTAGTGACCTTTTGCGTGTTCACTAACACCTCAAAGATTTGATTTCAAATGAATATTTGGTACACTTTAGATTAGATTAGATTAGAGGAGATTTTTCCCTCAATAAACTCCTCATTACTGCTTATTGATAGTAGGTAGTTGTTAAGTTATTAAGGCATTTAGAGTATGTTCATGCAGAATAAGGCTTTAATATGTGCTTTATAAGTATAACTAATAAACAGCCAATATTCTACTAATATGCATGCTAATAAGCAGCTAGTTATTAGTGAATAGTGCTCCCTAAACTAAAGTGTTAGTGAATATGTCTCTTTCTCGTTGTTGAGTTATCGAAGCTCTTCCCTGAGCAGCTGATTCTATAAATATTTATATAACTTCAGACTAGTGCGATATAATTCTGTCAACCCGCAGAAACCACACTTATGATTAAAACCTACTAAATTATCTGAACTGTACAATTTGTTCACAGCTGGTTACATACATTTACATCAGTACATAGTACACATTTTCCTTCAAAAAAAATGTTTTTATGCTTCAAAAATGGAAAAACGACGTGCCTGGGGTACTTGTAACACTGATTCCAGGTATCCTGAGAGGATGGGCAATATAAAACCTTCTCAAATCCAGTCCAGTGTTTTGTGTTGTGTTTTGTTTTGTTTTTGGACTAAACTGTGTGTAAGTATCCATTGCTTTGGTACCAAATGCATTCAGTTTTGTCATTTTGGAAAAATATTTAATAACTTTACCTAACTCAAACTCACCCATTAATCAAAGAAAGCTTGCCTACTGTTTTCAAACCCCTGTAAGAATATAGAAGTCTCAGCTGGCATAGATTGCTGTCACAATGTGCTGTTTTTGAACAGTAATTCCTGATATGGGGAAAGAATAATTAGCACAGCTGCGGTTCTGCTCTGATCTAAAGGTCAGAATGTTTTTTGTTGTATCTGTATCGTTACCAGCTGTTCAGAAGGCATCTCTGCACGTACATTCACAAGAGATTTGATGAAAAACAATATTACATATGTAGTTCCCTTAGCTGTTATAAATTCACTGTAAACCACGGCTTCTTGGGGCTTATTGCTTTAGTACACAAATGCAATTAAAGGTCACTGTGTTACAGTAGGTATTCGTTTGCATTTAGCTAATGTAATTAAAATGGTCACACTGTAAAAAGTGCGACATAAGCTAGACATAAGCTCCCTCATCAGTTCTGGTATTGAATACCAAATGAAACACTTCTCCTTTAAGGGATTGTTCACCCAAAAAAGGGCATTTCTGTCATTTATTCATCCTTGTGTCATTTGAAAACCATAACACTTTCACTTTTCACATTTTCATGAAGAGGTGTGATTGCTGTGGGTGCAAAAACGATCCATCAAAAGTATTCTTCTAGCTCATCTGCATGGACTTAGGCAAACTTTACGTGGACATCAATGTTCTTGGAGAGCAGTGGTTTCTTCCCTGCTGTCTTGAGTCATTCTTGTTCAGTGTTTGCCTGATGGTGGACCAATGAACACTAGCCTTAGCCAAAGCAAGAGAGGCATGTGGATCCAAGCATTACCTTGGGGTTTCTTTGTCTTGTTGTAGCAAATATCATCAAGCCTCAGGACACACCAATGCTAGATTCCACATGCTTTAATTTCTACACCAGAATAAATACCGAAACACTGTCAGTGCAACTCTGCCTCGACTTGTCTTCAGGTTTTCTCTGTAACAGCTGTATATGGTGGTCTGTTTTAAGCCACTGATCTACTGAACATTAATAAACCTGGGATTTGTCCAATCCAGCAGCACACTCTAAGGCATAGATTTAAGGACCCATATACTTCAAGGACCCAATACTTAAGCAAAGAAATGTTTTATGTATAATGTCTAGCGCAAAGAAGATTGTCTCGACTTGCAGATGAGGGAAATAAAACAAGCCCTTTATAAGTTCATGGCCCAGCAGAGAAGGGTTGTGCCCTGTGGGGAAGATCCATCATGTACCTGCACCTTAAAAAAGCAGGGTCAGAGGACAGTCACGAGACAGTCAAAAGAGACACTGAAGAGTCTTAGTGTGAAGGTGCAACAACCGCAGACAGACCCCTAAATGAGGGTTCAGTCCTCACATCACTAACTCATCAACTGATTCCCTCGCAATGCTGGTTATAATTATTCCTGGAAGAAAAACCTTAAGTTTAGCAAATCAAAGCCATCATCAACATGTAGAAGCATGCACAAAACCGAAACAACAATTATGTCATAGAGTAGACCTCTATGGAAGCCTGTATCCATGAGGGAATAAAATAAAGGTATTTGCGACCATTGTATTCCATAATTGGGACTTTATATCTCACAATTTAGACTTTTTCTTGTAATTCTGAGAAAAAAGTTAGAATTGACCTATCAGTAAGCCCCTCCCCTTGAACGCAGACTAGCCAATGACAGTCGAGTATCAGTTGCACGGGGAGGGAACTCGGACATCTTTAGGTTTCAGCACCATAGAGAAACATTGGAAGATCCGAAGCTCGTATCGGTTTTATGGGCTTTATGCTTCAAAAATGGAAAAATGATGTGCCTGGGGTACTTGTAACACTGATTCCAGGTATCCTGATAGGATGGGCAATATAATTTATTTTATTACATTTCCTGAATCCCAATACGAAGTATTCAACCCCAATACAAATGAAGACAAAAACGTTCATTTTCTGGTTGTCATACACTCATTAAGTTACAATTTTCATCTGCTCAAGCAGAACGTTAATGTTATCTTGTGCTTTAGCAAGGTATCTCTGGCTAAAACTAGCTAAAGCTAAAGTTAGTGAGTCCATGCTAACGTACAAACCTAAATAGCGGACTGTTCTCGTGTCTTGTACAGTGTAGGTCAAAAACACATAAACGAAGGTCTACATTTCAGTGCCTCTCCATATTAAACTGGTTAAATGTACATTAATTTAATCGCACAGTGTTGATCCTGCATGTTGTCATCTGCGATCGTGATGACCGACCGTAATATGAGACTTCTCCCGCTTGCCTTGTGATCTGTAAACCCTTGCTTCAAGTTACCCACCGTATTTATTTTAAAATATTTTATAAATACCTCCATGGAATATTTAATTTCCATTTGGGGGCCTTCTGTGTCCAAAATTGTGCAAAAACATCGTGGGACAAGATTTTCACACTGCAGCTGTCATTGTAAGACAGTGAGAAACTCTGTTTGTTTGTCCGAGGGAGCAACAGTAACTAAAGGGGGCGGGGCTTACCGATAGGTCAATTGTGAGATATAAAGTTGCAATTACCTTTTTTATCCCATGATGGAAACAAGCTTCCATAGACCTCCGAAGACCATCAAGGTCAATACGTCTCTTCAATTATCAGATAATTTGACCTTTCATGACAATTCTTTCATTTATCTTGGATGGTGCTCTTTAGCTGTGAGTTATAAACTCTTTCTGTCCTCCACCAGTATGAGCTGATACTGATGGCAGATTGGCTTAAAGGGGTCATGAACTGAGAAATCAAAATTCCCATGATCTTTTGACATATAAGAGGTCATTGTACTATAAAACATCCTGTAAGTTTCAGAACTCAAAACTTCCTCATTAGTCTGAAAACAGTTTATATTGAAGGCAGTCTGCCAAACAACAGCTTGTGGAATGTTCTACTCTATGATGTAATAGTGTGGATAAGCACTGCCTCCACAGAAGAAGATCAACGCCTGCTTCTATATCACTGCCTGTTTAGCCCCGCCCACCGATTCTACATCACTGCCTGTTTAGCCCCGCCCACCGACTCTACAGCACTGCCTGTTTAGCCCCACTCTCCAATTCTACATCACTGCCTGTTTAGCCCCGCCCTCCAATACTACAGCACTGCCTGTTTATTTAATGAAGATCCAGATCACATCAGTAAGAACTTGGTCCTTTGTTCACTTCATTTTACCTCAAATTTTTTACAAACAAGACACAATTCGACACAGGATTTTCAGAAAGGCTGAAACTAAAAGACTATGCTGTCTATATTGGATCCGACAGTAATGACGCAACACAAGTGTGAGTATCCCTTTTTTCTGTTAAACAGATCGTTTGATATGAGTATTTATGCGTTTTTGACCTAAATCACAGCAGCATCCATCTATGAGGAATGTAGGCTATCAAACAAACACAACTATTAGCCAATCACAGCAGTGGGCATTTACTTCCAAGTCTTCCAAGTCCTCCACGCCTATTCAAACAGAGTGTTCTGATGAGGGGGTTAAAACAGGACAGAAAATAGCCTATTACTTCTAAATTGTGATGTTTTTTGATGTAAAAATCTTGATAATATTATAAGTGAACCTCAGAGAACAGTACAAAATAAAAAACAGAGGCAGTTCATGACCCCTTTAAATCTCATGTCATTCGGATATCAGATCCTCAACCGCCTGGTACTTGTAGCACATCTGAAGGTGTGCAGCAGATCTTGGCAATTCCAGCTGAACAGATGCTTTTGTAATAAACTGAATGTGTTTGAGTAACTGGAATTGATGGAGATGGACCAAAAAAACCTGAAGAGGTGCAAGTAGTGATTAAATCAGTGACTTTACATGAGCATCTCTTCCTTTTTAGACAGTCCAGTACTTTTTGACCCTGCTTCTGCAATTGTGTGGTTCTGGTTGTCACGCTCTTATCTGACCATGCCAATCAAACTTTCTTGACTCCACAGTGGAACCTACATGATTGTTCTGCTATTGACTAAGTTGTTGAATGATGTTTTGTGCTCTTAAAATGCTTTGTGCCATTTTTTTTATATAGAAAACGCCAGGCTTATATCTTGAATCAGAGTAATATCCACAGTTAAAAATAACTTTTTTTACATTTCACGGTGTTGTGTAGTTACATTTTTTCACTGGTTTACTGAGTTTATAGCCTCACTTGACTTCAATCATGCATCACTAAATTGCAATATCTGTGCGTTGAGATGCACAAAGTTAAAGGGACAAAGTCTTTCATAGCCTGACCATCAGTAACACCACCGAAACCAAAACCTGTCAGTGTCTCAGGGATGTAAATAATACCACACCTGAACATGACGAGAGGATGAAATGAATGAGACTGAAATGATCCTTCAGAGCTGGAAGGCTTTTGGCATGAAACGCAGATGCACAACCCCAAAGTAAACACACCGTTCTATTTACAGCGCCCTTCTCACTGCTTTCTTTTAGTAAAGCATTAATTAAAACATAGTGTGTTTTCCACCTTGTGAAATGGGGCCTAAAAAGACAGCCAGAGGCCCTGCTGCTCCCAGTAATTATCCTGCAGTTTGTCTTTCTTTATTTATTTGCCTAATAAAACTAGTGTGCAGCATTAATTTAATATTAGCAGCTGATGTGAAGGGGAATGGCCATGTTCCCCCACTGCAGGCCATGGCAGGAGCGCAAGGTGGTCTCCAGTGTAATAAAAGCTCACAAAGGGGGGAATTCCAGGCGAGCAGCAGGTTAGTCCACAACCCCCTCACGTCTGAGCAGAAATGCTGATGCTAGTGAGCAGATCATGCAGTGGATTGGGTAATATTTGGGTCGTGCTGCACGTGCCATCCATTGATATTGATCAGAGATTCCCACTTTACAGTCTTCACATAAAGACAGCCAGCTAGGACTCATTTGGAAATCAATCAGAGTTCAATGCTAAGGAGTTTTCTACTGGCCCAGTTGGGCCAGTGGTTCAAATTTTTACTTGCCCTGCCAATATTTTCACTGGCCCTGCCACAAAAAAAATATATAAAACAGCTAAATATATATATATATATATATATATATATATATATATAGCTATTCTATATATATATATATATATATATATATATATATATATATATAGAATAGCTGCTGTTATCATTGTTCTTGACAAACAAAGCAGGGATATCAGGGATAATCAGGGATAATCTACCCTCTGTAGTCTTCTGAGGTCAGATTTGGTAACTGAGCTGAACCAGACAGTTATTGAAGTGCAGAGGACGGATTCAATGATGGCAGAGTAGAACTGTTTCAGCAGCTCCTGTGGCAGGTTGAACTTCCTCAGCTGGCAAAGGAAATACAACCTCTGCTGGGCCTTTTTCACAATAGAGTCTATGTGAGTGTCCCACTTCAGGTCCTGGGAAATGGTGGTGCCCAGGAATGTGAATGACTCCACTGTCGTTACAGTTCTGTTCATGATGGAGAGTGAGGGGAGAACAGGGGGGTTTCTCCTGAAGTCCTTGTCACCGTCCTGAATGAGGCCGATGACTGTGGTGTCATCTGCAAACTTCAGGAGCTTTACAGAGGGGTCTTTAGATGTGCAGTTGTTGGTGTATAGGGAGAAGAGTAGTGGGGAGAGAACACAGCCCTGAGGAGCTCCAGTGCTGATCGTACAAGTGCTGGATGTGTATTTTCCCAGCCTCACTAGCTGCTGCCTGTCTGTCAGAAAGCTGTTGATCCACTGACAGACAGAGGTGGGCACGGAGAGCTGAGTTAGCAGGAGGAGGTTTGGAATGATAGTGTTAAAGGCCGAGCTGAAATCCACAAACAGGATCCTCACATAAGTCCCTGGTCTGTCTAGATGTTGCAGAACATAATGCAGTCCCATGTTGGGGAGATGGGGGTTGCTGGAAGTGTTAATGGTGTTTTTTCAAACCTGCAGTAGAACTCATTCAGATCGTCTGCCATTTGTTGATTCTCCAGAGTGCTGGGGGATGGTGTCTTGTAATTGGTGATATCTTTCAGACCTTTCCACACTGAAGCAGGATCACTGGAAGAGAATCGGTTTCTTAGCTTTCCAGAGTAATTCCTCTTTGCCACTCTGATCTCCTTTTCCAATGTGTATTTGGCCTGTTTATACAAGACTCTGTTTCCCTTCCTGTAAGCATCTTCTTTGGCCTGACGGAACTGTCTGAGTTTTGCAGTGAACCATGGTTTGTCGTTGTTGTAAGTTAGATGAGTCCTGGTAGGAATGCACATATGTTCACAGAAACTGATATAAGATGTTACATCTCTGTGAGCTCGTCCAGATCGTTTGCAGCAGCTTCAAAAACACTCCAATCAGTGAGGTCGAAACAGGCTTGTAAAACCCGCTCTGTTTCATTAGTACATCTCTTTACAGTCCTTAATACAGGTTTAGCTGATTTCAGTTTCTGCCCGTAGGTCTATATAAGATGAACCAAACAGTGATCAGAGAGTCCTAAAGCTGCCCGTGGGACAGAGTGATATGCATCCTTTATTACTGTGTAACAGTGATCCAATATATTACTGTCTCTGGTGGGACATGTCACATGCTGTCTGTATTTTGGCAGTTCACGGGAGAGATTTGCTTTATTAAAGTCCCCTAGAATGATTAAAACAGAGTCCAGGTGTTGTTGCTCAGTCTCTGTGATCAGAGCAGCAAGTTTCTGTAAAGCTGAGCTCACATGCGCTTGCGGAGGAATGTAAACACTCACGAGAATGAAGGAGTAAAACTCTTGTGGCGAGTAGAAAGGCTTACAGTTAATGAAGAGCACTTCCAGATTGAGACAGCACATCTTCTTTACATCTGTACACCACCTTTCATTGATGTAAAAGCACGTCCTGCCGCCGTGCAATTTCCTCGTTGATTCTGCGTCGCGATCCACTCTAAACAGCTGAAAGCCTGGCAGATGTAGCGCGCTGTCCGGAATGGCGTCATTCAGCCAGGTTTCCGTGAAACACAGAGCAGCAGAGTTGGAAAAGTCCTTGTTTAACCGGGAAAGCAGAAGGTGATCGTCCGTTTTGTTGGGTAGAGAGTGGAGATTCGCGAGATGGATGCAAGTTTATATGAGTACAAAGACAATTTTTTTCGCTCTTAACGGTTGGAGAGAAAAGGCGCAGACACTAGATAAGGATGACTCTTTCTAGTGCGCATGTGCATGTGTTGAGAGCCTGTGTTTGTGCACACTTGATGCGTTCCAGATGTGATAAATCCACCTCAGAAGGCTGAGAACAATCATGGCCAACATATTGAACGGTTGTTCCAAACCAAAGTGCTCAAGACTGGCCACTGAAGGATTTCAAGGGGTACAACTAATCAACACTTTGCCTCAAAATGTTACATGATCCATGTTTGCATGGATCCCTGATATACAGCAAAGTTCTTTTGTCATTCTTTAGTTTATAGAAGTAAAAAGAAGCTGGAAATGCTTTTGCAGAGATATACTGTTAACGAACATCCAGACACCGTCCATGCTTCTGAGAGTGGCATTTAGATGAATATGTAAATACGCTTTCCTCTCAATAACAAAATAAACACATAACAAAAATGACGGTGGTGAGAAAACAGCAAAGAAAGCATCTGATCATAATGATATGGATGTTTGCAGCAGCTCTGCAATTCAGCACTCCAGTAAAAGTAAAGTCACGTCGGGTTTATTTATACAACACTTCATAGGATAGATAGCTTTAAACTAAGCTAAACAGTATTAAACATGAAAAACAGTGTCAGGTTTCCAAGTCAAAGAGGGCGGAGCCCCAGAGCCACACCCACCTGTTATGTAATTATAGACCAATGGTAGTTTGAAGGTGTTTACCAGCTAAACTCCTGAAACAAACGTCAAATGAACTTTTGTTTTGGCCTGATTTTGTTTGAAATCACACCAGTTCATTCTTTGATTTAGCTTGAAGTATATTGGGTCCTTAAGCCATCCCCTTTTGTAGATGCTAATGAAACTAAAAAATACCTGTGTAGGTGTTCAGCTACATGCAGTTGTTTTGATATTATTTCATTTTCTTTAGATTTGAAGGCAGATTTCTGTCTTATTTGGTTTTGAACTTCAGCTAAACAGTTTTGAAAAGGTCTGCAAGTACATTGATTTTTGGCATTGTTTATGTCACAGTTCATGTCTTTTGAAAGATGTTTTTATTGAATGCATTTTGTGCCAAAGCAATGACAAGTGATCCACAGTTCAGCCCGTATAGACTGCTGTAGTGGTCTCTGTGTGAAGTTTTGAAAATGACATAATTATTGAGAAATGGGTCCTAGTGACTAGTATAAAAAATGTAATCAATCAATAAATCAATCAGTCACCGAAACACCGGATCACCAAAACACTGAATCACTGAATCACTGAAACACCGGATCACAGAATCACCGGATCATCGAATCACCGAAACACCGGATCACAGAATCACCGAAACACCGGATCACAGAATAACTGAATCACTGGATCACTGGATCACTGGATCACTGAATCACTGGATCTCCGAAACACCGGATCACTGAAACACCGGATCACCGAATCACCGGATCACCGAAACACCAGATCACCGGATCACCGAAACACCGGATCACCAGATCACATAATCACCTGATCACCGAAACACCGGATCACAGAATCACCGGATCACCGGATCACCGGACCACCGAAACACCGAAACACTGGATCACAGAAACATCGAAAACAGAATTCATGTATTTAAAAATTGTATTTCCATCTCTGTTGCAACAGTTTTGGAAGTGTCTAAAATGACTGTACCCATATGTACAAGTCATTGGTGTTTGGTGATGAGTTTTTGGCACAAGACCTGCATTTAAAGTCACACCAGAGGTGTTCAGCTTGGATTAGGACTTGTCTTTCTGCAGACCAGTCAAGTTCTTCCACACTGACTGAATCAATCATTTCTTTTTGAACCTTGCCTTATACACAGAGGCATTGTCATGTTAGAATAGAAAAGGGTCCTGTCCAAACTGTTGCTTTAAAATTAGAAGCACACAATTCCCTAGAATATCATTATATGCTTAAACATTAAGATTTGTACTCATGGAAATTACTAAAGTAGTCAAACCTGTTCATTAGAAGGGGGTGCCAATACTTTTGGCAATATAGTGTATATGAAAAATTGTGTTTTATGGTTGGTCACAATTGTGAGTGGTGAGATAATGTATGTACTGAATTAACATATTTCTGCAGTCATAAAAATGGTTATATATCTCAGCCCAGCTATTTGAAACTGTGTTTCATCACATTCTAGGGATACTATTATGCATAAAAACCCTTGTACAACACTGATAGGAATACTGAGATTAAAATAATAATAATAATAATAATAATAATAATAATGATAATACAACTATCAACATATTTCAAAATTGTTACTTTATTGTTATATGTGTAACAGTAGCTGCCTATTACATCTACATAATTACAAACTGTAAGTACATGCTGTTCCATAACTTAGTTACATGGTAAGTACATTTTATTTCATGTAAGTACAACGGCTACTACTAAGTACTTAATTAGGTAATAGTCTCACTTTTTATTAAGTGGCCTTTACTACTATGCACTTACATTTAACGTAATCATTTGGTACAGTGTATTTATTGTGTACATGTTTTTACATTGTACTTATATCTTTAAAATACCTGCATGTAATTACATCTGTAATTAATTTCTGTAATTATATTTATAATTACACTGTTGACCCACCCCTTAAACCTACCCAAACCACCAAACCTGTCCCTAATCTTACCCGTATCCCACCTCAATAGCAGCAAAAGTGTTTTGCAATACAATATGAACACAGTAAGTACATTGTACTTATTTTTTTTTATCTAAGTACATGTAGTTAAGGCCAACTAATATAAAGTGGGACCGGTAATTACTCTGTGTTATGACACCTTAAAATAAAGTGTTACCTTAAAGGGTAATGTAACTAATTACATTTGATTACTTTTTAATGACTTTTCTAATGAATGTTGTCAGCTGTTAATGATTTTGAAGCATTTAAAGCAGACAGTGTTAACCTTACAGTAGTGCTGAACACTAATTACTGTCAGACTTTCAAAATCATTCATCATTTGTATTAAGATTATAATAATTTAATTTTAAAGCACAGCTGCCACAAAGAGCAGAGCTGTCAATGCAATTTACAAACAGATTATTTTGTAATTAAATTACGTAATTCTGTTACATGTAACTAATTACTCCCCAACACTGGTAATCTTATTGTGTACAAACACAGTAATGAAAACTGTAAAATAATCAGCTTTTTTTTTTCTTTTTTTTTTTTTGGCTAGGGAAACATAAACTCTGAAACAATGTTTGTAGGAACATTTTTGTTGTGCTAGAAAGCCTACTAATATGGACCGGCCTTGCTTGCTTATAAATCTCTCATTATGCTATATTATCACCAAATCACGGATTCCATTGTTTTTGTCAGCCTGTTTTCTTTCAGTCAGCACAGGTTTTGTAACTGATTGATCGTAGGTCTCATTGATCTGAGCTTATGCACCTTAAGCGTTATTTGTGGATCATTTTGTTCACTCAAACCTGAGGAGCATAAGCTCAGATCAATGAGACCTATGATCAATCAGCTCCAGAAACAAATACAAAACCTGTGATAACTGAAAGAAAACAAGTTGACAAGAACTTTGAATCTGATATTTGGTCATAAAATTGCATAATGAGAAATTTATAAACAGTTTTTTGTAGGTCTGTCATTTTGACCAGGAACAACACAAGTGTAACAGGGGGATGGAAAGATAAAAAAAAAAAAAAAAAAAAAAATCAAATGCAACATGAGGGTTAATTAATTAGTAATTGAAAATTACAGTGGTGGCCAAAATTAATAGAACACTAGTATTTTCAGCAGCTAAAAATGGTTTTAAGTCAGTTATTTCTATCTTTTGCTGTAGTGTGTCAGTAGGAAATATCAGTTTACATTTCCAAACATTCATTTAGCCATTAATTGTAATAATCCAGTGAGATTTTTGAGATCTGATCTGATCATCATCAGTCTGTCTGGAATGACATGAAGAAACAGAACAAACTGAGACAGACTAAATCCAGAAGAACTGATGCTTCAAGAAAGCTACCTGCAAAGCTCCTGAGAAACTCTGCTCAAGTGCGCCGAGAGCAAAAGCTGCTTTAAACACAAAGGATGCTCACACCAAATGTTGATTTCATTTAGTTCATAAAAGTTCATTGAAAATCTATTAATGACATTATTTCTGAAAGCATCCTCATTTTACAGCATTTTTACACAAGTGCCTAAAATTTTTAACAGTACTGTAGCTTTGCAGGTAGCTTTCTTAAAGCATCTTGGAGACGTTGGAAATATCTGTATATGTAAATGTAAATGTAAACTGATATTTCAGTACTGTGTATTCAAGAAAAATACTTGAAAAAATGCTGATTAAACTACATGCAGATTTTTTTATTTAGTCTGTCTCAGTTTGTTCTGTTTCTTCATGTCATTCCAGACAGACTGATGATGATCAGATCAGATCTCAAAAATCTCACTGGATTATTACAATTAATGGCTAAATGAATGTTTGGAAATGTAAACTGATATTTCCTACTGACACACTACAGCAAAAGATAGAAATAACTGACTTAAAACCATTTATAGCTGCTGAAAATACTAGTGTTCTAATAATTTTGGCCTCTGCTGTAAGAAACTGATGCCCAATGCACATCATTCATTATGTTAAGGTGTTGATGTGAATTAATAGTGTGGGTCTGTGACTGTGTTTGCAGCTGGAGGGCAGGAGGAGGTATGGGCCCGTGTGGAAGGCCAGCTTCGGGCCGATCCTGACGGTGCATGTGGCCGAGCCGGAGCTGATCCAGCAGGTGTTAAGGCAGGAGGGCCAGCACCCCATGCGCTCGGACCTGTCCTCCTGGAAGGACTACCGCAGGCTCCGCGGAGAGGGATACGGACTCCTGACCGTGTGGGTACCAGCGCTCGATCATTCAGCTTTTCTAACCATTCACATGCAGATCATCCTTTATGATCCGATTAAAACCAGTTTTACATGCTCTACATCTCACACACCAGGGAAGCACATACAGTAACTATCAGTTGCTGCAGGGCCTGTTAACAACTTCAAAGGAGTGGTTAATGAGAACTGCAATGTTGTGTGAATGCGCGACACCGTTCCATACAATAACAGACTCACCAGCTCCGAAAAGGAGAAAAGGCATCATAAAAGCAGTCTATACTGTTCTTTTGATTGTGTTAAATAATGGCAAATTTACACTTCAAAGGTGGCACAGATGTGCTTCTGAAGTGTTTTTACACAGACTCTTTAATGCTGCTCAGAGGTAGCATTACTGCAATTAAAGCTGTATACTTTGATACTTAGGCTGAAGTGGGTCTGATCAGGCATAATTTAGTCTTTTATGCAGCATTGTGCCATCACACTGAATTTAGAGCAGGCACAGAGCAGCCTTAACTCAGCTGTGTGAAGAGATCTTTAGATTTACATGCAGTCAGTCAGACATGTGCATACGCTTCACATCTGAACACTCTATTGTGTTCCTACTGCTGAAGATTAGTGGTGAAGCAACTGGCTGTCATTTTTAAAATGAATCTGTTTTATTGCTGCTAATAGAGAGGAAAGTGTTTGTATATAAATTGCAGTAGTGCTTAATATGTCATGCAATGCAAATGGCTTTCACGGACACTGTGGTCCACACATTATTTGTTTGCAAATCAGAGACCAGCATCTGAAAGCAGAAAATGACAGCTTTCAAGTAGCAGTCTATGGATTAAAAGCCATGGATAAATTTGAGTTTATATTTCAAAATTCTGACTTTATTCTTGCAATTCCGAGATTATATCTCACAATTCTGATAAGGACGAACAACTCATTATTCTCTCTTTTCCCCTCGGCTCAGAATCATGAGTTTATATCCCTGACTAATGGCTTTTTTCCCTCAGAATTGACAAACTCCCTATTGTTGAGTTAAATCGAGTAATAAAGTCCAAACTAGGAGATATAAACTTGCATTTGCAAGAAAAAAAAGTCAGAATTGTGAAGTAAAATAAATAAATATTATGCAAAATGTTTAAATAATATATCATGCTGTAACTGTAGGGCTAATACAATATGTCCCCTATAAACTGCATATGTGAATATTATGTAGACCTACTGTTTAAATCATATTTATGCTTTAAAAGTAGAGTAATCATAGCAGGTTTCATCCATAGTCTGTCCGTTTAAACATTTGCGTTTAGCTTCAAATGGCATCTTTGATGACAGTATTCTATAAAAATATTTGCTTTTCGATTCTGACATCCATTTCTCAAAACGTTAGCACAAAAAAATTTCTGAATGTTTCAGCTGGACGTTCATCTAATGTTTTAAATTAAATGTTGCTACTTATTTCAGAAGATGATTCAAAAGTAACATTCCCATAATCTTTGCAAAAGTTTTCGTAACGTCAACACATAACCAAGAAAAAGCGTTTATAAAACGTTAAAAAAAATAAACTGGATATTTTGATTGTTGAGAAAAGACTCAAAAATGTTCCGAAGAAATAACATTTTCATAACTTAATGGGAACGTGATGGAACATATTTTTGTGAGCTGAGCTCAGATATTATTGTATTCTGAGAATTGTCTGATTGTGATTGAGTGAAGACGTTGCAAGCAGTCATTGAAGTTTGCCTGCTTTGCCTGCTTCTTTAGTGATTTTTTTTTTCACCACACTGACATGCATTGATCTGTGTGTGTGTGTGTGTGTGTGTGTGTGTGAAGGCGAGGAGTGGCAGAGCGTGCGCAGTCTGCTGGGGAAGCACATGCTGAGGCCTAAAGCTGTGGAGGCGTATGACGGCACACTGAACGCTGTAGTGACGGACCTCATCCACAAACTCAAGCTGCGCTCACAGCAGAGCTCCAGCGGCCTCGTCACAGACATCTCTGCTGAGTTCTACCGCTTCGGTCTGGAAGGTAAATCAACAAGAGTCAAAGAGACTGAAGACTCATAACCCTCACTTTCAACTTCCCCAGTCCAAAGAGCTTTTATTACAACTGAGTTACAAAAGATTCTTCAGTGGGTAATAGCAGCAAAACAGTACAGTGTACAGTACTGTGCAAAAGTTTTAGGCCACTAGAATTTTCAGCAGGTAAAAAATGGTTTTAAGTCAATCTTTTGCTGTAGTGTGTCAGTAGGAAATATCAGTTTACATTTCCAAACAAATCCAGAAGAACTGTGGCAACGTCTCCAGGATGCTTCCAGAAACCGACCTGCAAAGCTACAGCACTGTTAAAAGTTTTAAGCACTTGCTGTAAAATGAGGATGCTGTCAAAAATAATGTCATAAATAGATTTTATTTATAAATTAACTTCTATGAACTAAATGAAATCAACATTTGGTGTGAGCATCCTTTGTGTTTAAAGCAGCTTTTGCTCTCGGTGCACTTGAGCAGAGTTTTGTTTCTTGAAGCGTCTTGAAGCATCAGTTCTTCTGGATTTAGTCTGTCTCAGTTTGTTCTGTTTCTTCATGTCATTCCAGACAGACTGATGATGATGATTCTGGAATGTTTGCAAATGTAAACTGATATTTCCTACTGACACACTACATCAAAACAGAAATAACTGACTTAAAACCATTTTTAGCTGCTGAAAATACTAGTGTTCTAAAACTTTTGCACTGTACTGTATACAAGAAAGAGACACCACTAACAGCAAGGAACAAGTCTTAATTCATCCATCTACTAATTAAAATCTTAAATCAAGCAGAAAGTCTTAAATTCATAAATCCATGGCATTCTTTCCTTGGTTTTAAAAAGTCTTAAACTGAGCTTCATAAAGCCTGCAGAAACCAGAGTGAGAGATCTCTTGTCTTCTGCTCCTCGTATCAGGCATCTCATCGGTGCTGTTCGAGTCCAGGATCAGCTGTCTGGAGCCGGTGGTTCCTGCAGAGACGGAGCGCTTCATCCAGTCCATCAGCACCATGTTTGTGATGACGCTGCTCACCATGGCCATGCCTCAGTGGCTCCACCGGCTGCTGCCCAAACCCTGGGACACCTTCTGCTGCTGCTGGGACTATATGTTCCAGTTCGGTGAGTCTCAGAGTCTGCTGGAGGGTAAAGAGTTTATGTGAATGTGAAGCCTCATTTCAGAATGGACTTTCTCTAAATTCATGAGTGTGACATTGAAATGAGCTCACCTTGCAGAAAGGTGAATTGAGACTGAATTGAGAAATTCAACAGGTAATGGCATTCTGGGAACTTAAGGGAATAGTTTACTCAAAAATGAAAACGTGTTCACCCTCAAGCCATCCGAGATACAGATGGCATTGTTTCTTCATCAGATTTGTAGAAATGTGTCACTGCATCAGTGTCTCAGCAATGGATCCTCTGCAGTGAATGGGTGCCGTCAGAATGAGAGTCCAAACAGCTGATAAAAACATCACAATAATCCACACTACTCCAGTCCATCAGTTAACATCTGGAGAAGACAAAAGCTGAAACAAATCCAGCATTAAGACATTTTTAACTAAAATCCGAGTCCATAATCCATAATAACTCTTCCTCCAGTGAAAAAGTCCATCTCCTGTTGTCTCTCACATCCAAATCCAGCCACATATTTGTTTAGAGCTGTTTTGTCTTGTAAACAGTGCTTGATCTGTGCAGATTTCTCTCCTGATTCAGACCAGAACACTTTTGCACTGGAGGAAGTGTTATTATGGATTATGGACTCGTATTTGAGTTAAAAACGTCTTAAGGATAGATTTGTTTCAGCTTTTGTCTTCTCCAGATGTTAACAGATGGACTGGAGTGGTGTGGATTATTGTGATGTTTTTATCAGCTGTTTGGACTCTCATTCTGACGGCACCCATTCACTGCAGAGCATCCATTGCTGAGACACTGATGCAGAGTAAAACAAACTCATCCTAATCTTGGATGGCCTGAGGGGGAGCACATTTTCAGCATATATTCCTGTAGTTTTTTTTTAAAATAAAGAATACAATATGTGAAGTACAGATATAGAGGGCACTTCAAATGGTGTTTTTCATCTGAAATGTGACTGTGCTTGTATAAGAGGTTTGTGATGTTGAGAGTCTTTGTGTCGCCGCAGCTAAAGGGCACATTGACCAGTGTCTTGAGGAAGAGAGGCAGAAGATGGCGAGAGGAGAGCGTCTAGAGGGAAGATGCTTCACCTATTATCTTTCTCAGGCCGGCGTTCCTCTGAAATCTGTGTACAGCAATGTGACTGAGCTGCTGCTCGCTGGCGTCGACACGGTATGAACCGCACATCACCTCCAGTAAAACACTAAACACCTGAAGAAATGAGGAACTCTTCTGAAAGATCTGCTGAAATCATGTCATATCAGCCGCCTTAATGAAAGCTCAGCAGGGCAGATACTCAGCTGATCAGGTCAGTCTGCTCATTCACACTAAAAACAGAATTATACAAAGTTAACATTATAAAGATAACTATAATGAGAACTATTTTAGTGTTCATACCAACACACAATAACATTCTGTTTGTTATAAATGCACTGCAGTTTTGTCGTCTTCTGTTTTAAATGATTGAGCTGAATCAGTGGATTCTGATTGTAAAACATTCATTTACATTTAGAGTGATTTTTAAAACTATGTCGTTATAACAGTGTCATGTTAATATCATTTAGATAGTTTTATAGTTAATAGTTTGAATTTAATTTTAGTTAAAGTTTTAGTAATTCTGTTGTTTTTGTCAATTTTATTAGTTTTTGTTTTTAAATGTCTGTATAGTTTTTATTCAGTTTTTTTTTTGTTGTTTTTTTTTAGTACATCAAGATAAGCTAAATGAAAATGAGAAATATTGCCTTGTTAACTAGCTGAAATAAAAGTTTTTTTTAATATTTTATTTTATTTCAAGTAAAGAAAATGTTTTTATGGTTTAGTTTTAGTTAACTATAATAACCCTGCATTATAGTTATTGTCCTTTAGACACAGGTTTTCTACAATGGTCTTGTAAATCAAAAACTACTGCTTTTGCATCTACACCTCTAGACAAAAACACACTGACTGCATCTTTAAATCAAATGTTTGAACAGCGATTCTGTGATCAGTAATCATCTGAAATCATTTACATTTATTCATTTGGCAGACGCTTTTATCCAAAGCAACTTACAGTTGAGGAAAACAACAAGCGATTTACCATAAGACTGCAATAAACACAAGAAGTGCCTAATATACAAGTTCTCAGTCATTGTTCAAAATAGTAAAAGCTACATGATATAGGTATAAAGGATAATAAGAGTATAGAAAAAAGGCATATAAATTTATTTATTTATGAGATGCTCACAGAAGAGATGACGAGAGTATAGAAAAAGTGAAGGCATACAATTCTATGTATGTATTTATTTATGATGAGGCAGTTAGATGCTCAGGGAAGACATGAGTTTTCAGCTGTTTCTTGAAGACTGTGAGGGATTTGGGATTTGTGTGATGAAAGCTGAATCAGGGAGCTCTGACTGTGGTGTGATGAGATATGACATGAATTCTGAACAGTTTTGAAATGCCCTGATGTTTTGGTATGATGTCTGGAGGTTGTGTTCTCTCTGTGTTCAGATCTCCAGCACGCTGACCTGGTCTCTGTACGAGCTCTCGCAGCACCCTGAGGTGCAGGCGGCGCTGCAGGGCGAGGTTCAGCGGGTGCTGAAGGGCCGCAGGGTCCCGCGGGCTCCAGATGTGGCTGCCATGCCGCTCATGAAGGCTGTGATGAAGGAGATCCTCAGGTGCGATCAGAGACTTCAGCCTTCACTCATATCATCAAACACTGTTCATCCAGTGCATTATATCAAATCAAGCATTGAACATTTTCCAGACTCTATCCTGTGATTCCAGTTAACGCTAGAGTCATCCCAGACAGAGATATTACTGTCGGAGGATACCTCATCCCGAGAAACGTGAGTACTTCATACTCCATCTGCTTCAGCGTAGGGGGATAAAACATACTCTAATTGTCATGAATTGCTTCTATTAAGCATAATCATGCAATATTTGCCTATTGCCCTAGTAAAAAAGTAATATATTTAAAATACATTTATTTCATACTAAGTATAGTTCAAATCTATTAACATATTTACTGACATATTGCCCGATATAAAACTTACTGATATAAAAATTATAATCAGGGGTGCACATAAGTGGTCCACAGGTGCACATGCGCAACCAAAATTAAAAATGCGCTGTGTAAATAAGTTCTGACAGCTCATTTTCGTACCAACATGGTTGACAGCTGTTAATGCACAATTACCATTTTAAACTGTACGGTCTAAGATTTCTATTCAAACTGAAAGCATAAATCTAGGCTATCCTCCGCTGTTTTCAAAGCACAATGCAAAACTGTGATATTTCATTCATTGATGCTCTACAATCAGCAGCGCTAAACCCAGAAGCGCATATACTTACTTCACCAAAATAAAAACCTGCTGATTTTAAGTTTGAAAATGATGAAAATTCATATTAAAAAAGTAGTAATAAATATTAGCATTTTATTTTTAAGTTTACTATAAAATAATTGTATTTGTATTTAACATTCCCTTTTAATTTTAAGTAGTATTATCGCACTTTATTATTTAGTTTATTATTTTATTTTTTTAAAAACTAAATAAATAAAGTGCAATAATATAATCACTATTATTAATGTATTTTTTATAGTTATATTTAATGGGTCACACTATATGCACTGTGAGGACCAAACCAAATCTCCAGGTTCCATTATGAGAACCAGGCTGAAAAACTTATGTGCACCTCTGATTATAATTAAACCTTATTTGGACTACTGCACAATGCACATTTCTTAATATTATGCCTAAAATGTGTTTTAATGTCGCTATTGATGATCTTTGATGTAATATCAGATCTTTGAATAATATCAGTCTTTAAAAGCAAGATATTTAAAGCGTACCTGAAGTATACTTGCAATAGTTCCACTTTAGCACAGTCACATATACTTAAGTTCATCTTTAGTTGGACTTCAGCACTACTTCTACATAATTAAACTGCATTAAACACAAAATTAGTTCCTATTTAGCAGACTTTGAATTTACCAGTTTAGTATACCAAAAGTACAAGTGCAGGGTATTTTTTATTAACTACATAAATATGTAAATGTATTTGTAGTATATTTAGCAGAAAATAAATCTATTTCAATACATTTTAGTATATTTATTTTTCACTAGGGTGGTTATTTATCCTGATATGTGACATCATTGGTAACACAGTTGCCAGATGTCAAAAGTTTAAATCCCCCAATCAGAGCTCTTCTTTTAAATAGATACATTTTCTGGCTAATGTTTCACTTAATCTTCCCAAACTGGCAACTGCAAACACAGTCAAACATGTCAGCTGGAGTTTAGCACTCTCCACTGAGACAATCTGCTCAAATGAAAGCGTAACATGGCCAGTGTTTCTTCACACAGCTGTAAATCTGCCATCAAACCTCCTCATGACAAACTGTAATAAATCCAAACACGGATCTGGGATCTTGCTGAATAAATGCACTTATGCAACACCTGAGCTGCAATACAAAGGCTTTTGTGTTGTTGTTTTAATAGACAGACAAGAATATATTAGGAATTTGATAGCTTTAGCTTTTGAGAGAAGCTTTTTTCATAATGTAGAGTGTTTGTTTATATGTGACCCTGGAACACAAAACCAGTCATAAGGGACAATTTTTTGAAATTGAGATTTATACAACATCTGAAAGCTGAATAAATAATCTTTCCATTGATGTATGGTTTGTTAGGATAGGACGATATTTGGCTGAGATACAACTATTTGAAAATCTGGAATCTGAGGGTGCAAAAAAATCTAAGTATTGAGAAAATCACCTTTAAAGTTGTCCAAATGAAGTTCTTAGCAATGCATATTACTAATCAAAAATTAAGTTTAGATATATTTACAGTAGGAAATTTACAAAATATCTTTATGGAACATGATCTTTACTTAATATCTTAATGATTTTTGGCATAAAAGAAAAATGGATTATTGTTGGCTATTGCTACAAATATACCTGTGCTACTTATGACTGCTTTTGTGCTCCAGGCTCACATATGATAGGCTGAATATAATAAATCAGGAAACTAGATGAGATAAATTAAACCATGCATGTGAGTTGATATTCTCTTGATTTGTGCTTAGATGAAAATTGCAATAATTCTGATCAAATGTACAAAGAAATTCTTTGCATGACAATCATGAGTGTATTTGTGCTGAAGCTGTGTTTGATCCTCAGACTCTGATCACTCTGTGCCACTACACCACGTCTCGTGACCCTCAGCAGTTCTGTGATCCGGACGCGTTTGCGCCGCAGCGCTGGCTGAGTCGCTCGGAGGGCAGTCACCCGTACACCTCTGTGCCATTCGGAGTGGGCAAACGCAGCTGTGTCGGCCACCGCATCGCTGAACTGGAGCTCTATCTGGCGCTCTCTAGGGTAAATTCTGCCTCAAACGTGCATGAAGTTCAAATTCACTCGATGGGTTTTTCTAAATGCATGCTGTTGATCTTATCAACAGGGTTCCTACAGGGATTGGAAAAGTATTGATTTTGATTTAAGTATTTTCCAGATCTGGAAAAGCACAAAAAAAGAAAGAGTACGGAAAAATATTTGTGTTTCCAGACTTTTACCCCTAAGAATTCAATGAAAATAAATTAATTGTAAAAGAAGTGAGATCTCATGGCAGCTGTTTAGTGATTCTTTAGTGATTGTCAAATACAACTGAATGAGTTCAAGGTGCACTTTTTCATTATGCAAAATGTAGGTTATAAGCATTTTGGGTTTCTTCTCACAATATTCTTAGCACTATATTACATTGCCTCAAGGACCTTTGCAAAAATAAAAAATATACAGACTTTTATGTGCGCCTGAGAAACCATCAAAGTTAGCATATAGGACAATGCACACTGATCCACCTGTTGTGCCGTCAGCCCATTTCAGTTTCTTAGCCTCCACAAAGTATATATTAAAGAGACCTAAGGCCTTGAAATATAGCATACTGCCCTAACGAAAGCCAAACATTAAACACTTTTTTTACAGTACCAGTCTTTTTTATCGACCCTTGAACTTGGCAAATTTTATGCCATCAGCCCATTTCGTGTCATGATTTCTGCGCTTCTGCAGAGGATGTGTTATATTGGACATTAGGCTTTGATATTAGATGTAATACCATAAGAAAAGACTAATTTTGAGCAAGTAGATCTCTGTTAATTCATGTGCATTCATGCTCTCATTTTATTCATAGTAAGACGGCATGATGCACAAAGGAAATAGGTTACATAAAACTAGAAATTGCAATGCGTAAGCATGCAAAAAATTCCCATGCGCATGTAGTTTCTTGAGGGCACAAAAAAGTTTCTCTGTTTTTTTTTTTTTTTAGGGGCTATGCTATCACTTCGAGAAAATCAATGAAAAAACTCTGAGAAAATAAAAATATTTACAGATGACTGCACTGTATACCAAATATAAAGCTGAAAATAATGCTCTATGAACCATTTACATTAAATATGGAGGTTTGGAAAAGTATGGAATTTTGAAATGGAAAATGTGTAGGAACCCTGTATCAAGTTCATCTGTGCATATGTTGCTTGTATTTGACCTCATAACCTCGTTTAATCATAAGGTCATGACTGGACCTCTGATGCGTGGCTTGTTTTTCTCAGATTTTAATGCACTTTAACGTGGAGCCGGCGGAGGAGAGTGATCCAGTCCGGCCGATGACCAGAACTCTTCTGGTCCCAGAGAGACAGATCAACCTCCGCTTCATCGAGCACTGATGTGAGACAGAACTGGCCCTGTGCGACACAGAGAGCCAGGAGGACACTGGGACGTCCAGCAGGACAAAAGAAGGCATACCTGCATATCTGAGTGGATTCCAGCTCAAGGACTATGGCAGAACCTGTGATTCATTATCTGTCTGACATAACCAAGAAAAGAGTGTAAGAAAAGCTGAAGATGTGTGCTGCTGGATGAAGCTGCACAGAACGTGCTGCAGATCTTCATGAAGAGCTGCTGCGCTCCTTTGTTATGCAACAGAGAGACTGGAAAGAGACAAAAACTCTATAAAAGCTCTTCATTTGCAATGCTAAACAAATGAGGAGTAGCTCGTGCTCATGGTCTGTGTTAGAAAATTAAGATTTGGTGCTACTGTGTCAGTTTTTGTCAGTTTCTTCAGTGTAGCCACTGCAGACCCGTCTCGAGACTTCAGTAATCATACAGAGAAATATGCCACAGCTTTTATAAGTCCACAAAGTGCTTTTTTCCACATACGGCTGATCTGAGTGTAAAATTCTGAACTGACATAAGATCAGCCATATACAGTACAGTGCAAAAGTTTTAGGCCACTGGTGTTTTCAGCAGCTAAAATGGTTTTAAGTCAGTTATTTCTATCTTTTGCTGTAGTGTGTCAGTAGGAAATATCAGTTTACATTTCCAAACATTCATTTAGTCATTAACTGTAATAATCCAGTGAGATTTTTGAGATCTGATCTGATCGCCATCAGTCTGTCTGGAATGACATGAAGAAACAGAACAAACTGAGACAGACTAAATCCAGAAGAACTGATGCTTCAAGAAACCTACCTGCAAAGCTCCTGAGAAACTCTGCTCAAGTGCACCGAGAGCAAAAGCTGCTTTAAAAACATTCATGTTGCTGGTTATAAAGACTATGCACAAAAACCAAACTTTATTTTCTGGCTCGCTCCTGCTGTAATTCCACAAAAGCATGTTTAACCTACTTACTCTAATAGCAGGTTTCCTGAGAAGGTGAGTGCTTGTGCTGTTCCAGTGAAACAAAGGCTGGTGGGCACAAGGCCACGCTGTGTTTGCTGTGACGTGTCTCTGAGGCTCAGACAGAAGCACAGCGCTCAGAGGGTCAGTGAACTCACGATACTGCTGGAGTCATCAGCTCTGCACCAGCACAGCTGCAGTAGCCTCTAAACCTAAGGCCTGCTCTGATGGCCATGTTACCCCAGGTGAAAGAAGTGCAGTAAAATACACTTTATTTCAGTACTCTTATTACACTTCCATAATGTACTTAAAGTGCTCTATTTTCATGCACATTTCAAATGTATTGTAATTATGTTAACATTCCCTTTATATGATGCATAACTACGTTTATGATGTCTTTAAATAGTACAATCAAGTACTATATATATATATATATATATATATATATATATATATATATATATATATAGTACTTTATGCTAAAAGTATACTTACTGTTAAATTGTGAATTTTGGTACACATCTAAACACATATGAATGAATAATCCAATCATGTGCTATTAGTGCATTTATAGTAGCCTAAGCACAGTAACCTATAGGGTTTTACTTAAGTCATACATTTCTACTATATTTTTAAAATGAAAATCCAAATTAAACTTTGTGATATAAAAATCCACTAAAATTGTATGTAATGCGATTGTTGCCCACTTTTAAGCAATGCAATAATATAACACTTCTGGTACTTTATCTGACTACACTTAAAATCAGTTTAAGTGTTAGTGCTAATTAGTATATGTATATTAACTGTACTTAAGTAGCACAGTTGGGAAAATGTACTAATAACAGTTACATTACTAATTAATTTTGAATAAAATCTATTTAATTTAAACTCGGGATAACTATATAAAAATGTACTAAAATTGAACTAATTTTTAAATAATTCAAAGCACACTTTTAAGAAATACACTAATAAAAGTCCTCTGTATGTTTTTGTGGTAGTATACTTTATTTCAATGCACTAAAAATCAATTAAAATGTCAGTGGTATTTTGTGTACTTTTGCAGTTGCACTGAAGTGGAAATATATTTTAAGTACTGTATAACCTGTACAATTTTATTTAGCACAAAAAAATAAGAATTTACTACAAATGTACTTGCTTGTATTTAAGTATATTTAGTGCATTCAAGTATCCTTTATTTTTTACCTGGGAAGACTGAACATTTAATGCTTCATCACTGGCATAACCTAGTGGTCTGGAACTGGTTTTGTGACAGCTAAGAGGCTTGGGAATGAAGTGGAGAACTGAAATCAGTCCAAAGCTCATCTCTTGGTAGTTTGAACTGTGTTTGAACCATATCCCTGCTGAAAATCCTCCAGGTGTGTGTGTAATAGCATCAGAGTCACGGATGCACAGCAGGTACAGACTTGATGGGATCTTGATGCCATCTTGTGGTGCAGGGCTGTTTAAGATCTTAATATCATTGAATGTTTACCCTGTAAAGCCTGACATATGAAATAACAGTCAGAAAACCATTAATGGAGCATGTTATTCAAACTTTTGACAAAAAAAAAAAAAAAAAAAAAACAGACTCAAACTGCACAAAAATATAAATTTGGTGCAGATTGCTGATATTTATATGATGAAAATATCCATTTTTTTATGCCAAAAATCATTAGGATATTAAGTAAAGATCATGTTCCCTGAAGATATTTATATAAATTTCCTACTGTAAATCAGTGAGATCTTTACAACAGATACTGACATTATAAAATAATCTGAATATCAGCAGTCTCTCTATTTCTCCAATAATATGTCTTAATAAGATGAGACTGAAATGATCCAAACATATAATGCAATGCAGTCCAATGATGATTGAGAGATGAAGAAATAAACGCTCCTCGGAAGCCTGATGATCATATCTGAGACTGCATTTGATGTTCTCTAAATAAATAAATAATGAAATAAAGTGAATTATATAATCAAGTAACGCGAAACTGCGTCACTCCAGCAAAGTGTTGGTCTTGAAATTACTAGCAATATCAAAGTTACGTGTCTACTTAAGAATAACTTAAATAAATTTAATAGGCTAAACATAATCTGAACAATGTTTACTGTATTTCGCATAGGCCTATATCACATGCAGGATCCAAGACATAAGGTTTCCACTGAAATGCACCCGACGAAATGCATCTACATGATCATAAATCAGAGCCATAAATCAGCCAGCAGAAAAATCAAAACTGATCACAGTGATGGGCAAATAACTGCAAACACTGCATGTGCTGGTGTTGTTTGGGTCTGACGGCTTTCCGTACATTCTCTCTCAGCGATGTGAACGCGTCTCCAGCTGCTGTCATGATCGGAGACTCTGAGCAGATCTTCCCCGCAGAAGATGGTTTATTTGAGGACACGTTCAGCACAGAGAACACCTACAGAGTTCACGGACTGACCATCAGCCTTCAGCAGGATTACAGCGCGAGCCTGGGCGTCTCTGCGTCAGTCTGGGACTCCGTGAGCCTTGTTACAGACACACATCCATACAGCTGCTCCATACAGACAGAAATCAACCACACCACTCGTTCAAAAGTCTAGTGCATCCAAATAAATTGTTTTTATTATGTATTTGTTTACTTGTTTACTCATTTGGGATGTATGGAGGTCTTCTTTATAGCCGATCCATGTGCTTCAAAATTGTAACATGATATAACAGACTGGTTGCGCACATTTTGACCATAAGCAAAGTTTTGCAACAGTCGAACTGAATGTTTTTGTGAACTAACTTATACTTGAATGTATTTAAACCCGCATTATTCATAGCGTTGTGCTGTGAATGACGATAAAACACAGGCTTATTCAACAAAACCTTGAAGCTGCACGTGCCACACTTCTACTGTTTCTGCCATTTAAAGACACACGAGTCCAGTGCTGCCAGATCATTTTCAGAGAAAGCTGCTTAAGGAAGGTCGATTTTTTACTTTTTTTTTTTTATTGCAAAACTTGTAGAACACATACAGAAACAGGGAACAAAACATGAATATATTCCAACAAAGAGCAATCATAAAACAAGAACAGAAAACAAACAATCTAGTTATGGTATTATCTATACATACAAGTGCAAAAATAAAATTACATCCTTTTAGAAAAGTTGTCATAATACATCAACAATGTGGCACTCTTTTTGTTATTTGTAAGTCTAAGAGATGAAACGAGAGTCCAATTCAACAAGAAAAAGGGGGAAAGATAAAGATTTAAGCATTTTTGTTTATGAATGAAGAATTTTGCATTCAATATAAGAAAATTAACAACATATTCAGCAGATAAAAGCTTTGGATTTTCATAATAAATAACAAGCTAAAGGAAGGTCAATTTGTTGCTAAAAGTTGCTAAATGACCTTCTTGTGATGTCATTGCGTGATGATGTCATTGCCCAGTCATGACGCAAAATTATCACAACATCAAATCTCAGCAAAACATATATTTTATATATGTTCATTTAGATTTGTTTGTAAAATAATATGCATAATATAATATTAAAATATAAATAACTGTATTTTAAAATACATTGAATTATTGAACACTTACACATTTTTTGAATGATTACAATTTAAGTTTTTTTGTTTTTTAATAGCAAGTAAACTAGTAATACTATACATTCTCAAAAATTATGCTTTAAATAGTGTATTAGTAGTTAGTATGCTACACTCTAAGAAAAGTCTGTGAAAATAGGGCACAATCTACTATGTTAATATGAAATCCGTATTGGTTTTTTACCTGCATTTTAAATTACACATTGTGTTTTCGGGTTACAGGGTTATAATGGATAATGTCACGGAAAATTATTAGTATTTTTCCATTTTTCTTACAGTGTACTAACTGATCAACAATCACAGGTGCAAGCTACTAACAAAGTGTATCATAAATGAACAATTATTCAATTAGGCTATTATTATTATTATTATTATTATTATTATTAAATTGAACAATTGCAAATAGCAGCTAGGCATCTTTGGTTTCCTCTTTTTGTGTAATTTGGATGGAAAATGTGTGCCTTTTTATTGTCTGAGTCACTTATCAAAAGTTGCTAAAAATTGGCAAATAAATTTTAAAAATTGCTAAATTTGTTGCTAGGTGCTTTTGGAAGAAAAAAAAATGCTAGGGTTGCCAAATTTGGCAACAAAATTGCTAAGTTGGAAACACTGCAGGAGTCTCACTCACTGGCCAAATACACAAACCCCGCCCCTAGCCTGCTGAACGGGGCGGAGCTAACAAATCACCACGCCCCATGATGACTCTCATTGGCTCGTTGACTTTCGTTGGCATACATGATGTTCATAATCTGTAAAAGATGAGCATTTTCACAAAGAGAAAAAGCATTCGTGTGCATCTGTTATCTGCTGATAGAAATTAATTAAATGAACCAGGAAATGTTTACTCACCAGTGATGGAAAAAACTACTCAACTACTACGTTTTGAGTTCATTTAGTTCTTAGGTAGGCTTATGAAAACTAATAACAGCGGCTTTCTATGCTTTACCATGTTACATATGATGCTGATTCACTTTTTACATTTCCTCATTTAATACAGTTCTTTTCACAAAGAAAACCTGAACTAGAGAAGGTCTTCGCCTGAAAACCTCACCTCCTGCTGAATACAGTCAGCCAAAAACAAACCATTTAATAGTGACATCACACACTGCTTCTGCAGTGTTCATGTTTAGTCGACAGACATGTGAAGCTGTCTGTTCATCAGTTCATGCACTCACATCTGCACCAGATGAGCCGGTGAGAGTAGTTATGTGACAGGACTCAGTGATGTCAATGCTGTGATTTAATTGTGATTTAATTGTTTATCAGGGCACATGGTTCAAGTTGACCATTATGCTTTCTTCAATGATAAAACCACAGACCCTGGTATCTCCCAATAATAAAACCATCTCGTGAGGTGATCACTCAAAAAAGAGAAAAATTAGAAATGGTCAAGTAACTCCATTGGGCCACTTGAGATGACCAACCCACAATCCTCTGATTAGTACTGAGCAAAATAAAACTCACCTAGACCTAAACAGAGACATTATATGGATTAGGCAAATAAGTCATGTGCACCTTGTTTTGTCACAGGCTCTGCATCTGTGTCAGTTCTTCGAGAGCGAGTCTCTGGATCTCAGTGGGAAACAGATCATAGAGTTGGGTGGAGGAACGGGTCTGGTTGGCATAGTGGCTGCACGATTAGGTAAAGCTTTGATTTATGTTTGTGCACTTGAAATTCTCAGAATTCCTCTCAACATAAGCAAAGAGGAGAGCTGAAAATCTCTCACTCAACCAAGCTTTCACTGCAGTCTCTTGCTCACAGACAATCTTCGTATGTCTTTTAGGAGCCCATGTGACCATCACAGACTTACCTTCTGCCGTTTCTCAGATAGAGAGGAACATTGCAGCGAACAGGCCTCTCTCTGGCTGGCCCTCGGGGGCCCCCGCTGTATCAGCGCTGTCCTGGGGCCTCGACCACCGCCGCTTCTCCTCCAGCTGGGACTTTGTGCTGGGTGCGGATATCGTCTACCTGCCTGAAACCTTCGCTCTTCTCTTGGACACGCTGGCTCATCTGTGCCGCGACGGAGCTGTTGTCTATCTGGCCTCAGCGATGCGCAGAGAACACGGCGCTCAGGACTTCTACGACCGCATGTTACCGCAGAAGTTCAGCGTGGAGCTCGTGCAGAGAGATCCTGAGAGCAATATCAATGTTTATAAAGCCACTCTGAGATGAGCCATCCATCCATTCTCCAAACCGCATGTCTTTTGTAGCATATCGGAGTCTATTTTTATATCTGGAGATGGGAGGTTTGAATATGTACTGTGTGTGTATAAATGTATTTATAAATGCCAGTTATGTGACATATTCTACACTTCAGTGAAACTGTTGTTCTCCATTAATTTTTTATAATTGCGGTATGAAAACTTATGTTATTGTTGTATATATAATGCCATTATGAATTTATAATACAAAATATTCCTTCTTACACTCTTAAAAATAAAGGTGCTTAAAAAGGTTCTTCAAGCGATCCCATAGAAGAACCATTTTTGGTTCCACAAAGAACCATTCAGTCAAAGGTTCTTCTTTCTAACCTTTTTATAATCTTTCGCCACAAACAAGCTTTTGTGAAACAGAAAGGTTCTTCAGATGTTAAAGGTTCTTTATGGAACCATTTAGTCAAAAAAGGTTCTTCTATGGCATCATGAAGCACCTTTATTTTTAAGAGTGTAGTTACAATTGAAATCATTGGTAATCTCAGTTACATAAAACATGTAGATTACTTAATGGATTACCATATAATTTAATTGCCATTTGTTTCTTTTAATATTTACTCTAATATTTAGTTGGTGAAATGCATCCATTGGTGTCTGATGAGTGTTTCAGTGAACTAATTAAAAAAAAAAAATAAAAAATACATTATGGAAAAAAGAAAACTTTTGAACTTGTAAAGAGGAGTTTATGAAACTGAACTGCCTGAGGGGACTTGATGAGCTGGATCAGGTGTGTTTAATTAGGGTTGAAGCTAAACTCTGAAGCCCTCCAGGAACCAGGTTTTGCACCCCTGATCTAGCACTACTCACATTTCCTTCAGAAAATGTAAAAAATCATTTGATATAGTTGATCAATAGAATAACATATTGTTTGAAATCAGTCATTTTAATATTTCAGTAAGTTTTAGATTCTTCAAACACTCATGAATATACAGTACTGCATAATTATAATGCTAGTTTTTAGATATGGGTGAGATACAGCAGCTATAAATATAGAACAGCTTATGCAGTAAAACAGTAAAATCAGGCATATTTTATCTAGTCTTTTAAGAGGGTTGTTTAAGTAAAGGTATTGTTAAACAACAATACCTTAACCAACAATACCTGGCATTGTGTGATTCACAAGCCCCAGTGTGACTCCTGTTAGTTACATTAATGCTGTCGAAAGGCATTTTAAAATAGTACCTTAAAAGTCAACTTTCCATTCAGAAATGCACTATTTATCAAGAATAAATTGTATAAATTGTATTGTCCCTCATGTGTGGCATTGTAATGCAAAATTGGAAAATGCAGAGAACTGAAGTTTTACAACAGGTTTAATCATAAAGTAGGATTGAATGTGAATGTAAAATACCAACCTCTCTTCAGATCCAGTGCAACCGATCCACCTGCACAGCCAGTAGTTACAGCAGGTCATGAATACACTCAAGTCATGTTTCTTTCATTTAAAACCCATACACTGTAAAACATTTCAAGCTGTTTCAACTAATTATTATTTAGTAACAAGTTCCACAGAAATTTTACGTTCGGTCAATTTCTGTCTTCAAAGTGTTGCCTGAATTGTTATTTTTTAGTTGGCTCAACCTTTACTGAAATAGTATTATAGTACATTCAACTAAAATGTTTTAATTGGTTAAACATTTAGAAAACTACAGGAAATTAGGTAAATTAAAATTTAACCATTGAGAATTAACAGAGGTTTAGATGTTGATATTTATTTCATTTGAAGTCACCATTGTGGTGGGCAGTGTTTTCTTTAGTTGGAATCTTGGTCCTGTTAGCTTTTCTTTGATTGCTGTAAAAGTGTGTTTGTAAAGTACAGTTGTTGTGGCAAAGAAAACCGAAATCAAGTGTTAATATCGTCCTGTTAATGATGACAAAATCTTCACAAAATGAGCATCTAATTTTGTGGTTTAACTCACTTTTGTGGTGTTTATATTTATGGATAAAAAGCATGTACACAAAATATTTTAAGCAAGCGCATCATGTAGTCACACACAGACATCAAGATTTTGCACATGAATCACAACAACGGTTACAATCAAAACAAAAAAGCTTGAGAATTAAGGATGAGTTTGTACTATGAAGCCAACCATCATGCATTGCAGCATGAAGCTTTTTTGTTTGTTTGTTTTGATTGTCACCGTTGTTGTGATTCATGCACAAAATCTTGATGTCTGTGTGTGACTACATGATGTGTTTACTCAAAATATCTGCAATAATGCACATGCATTTTGTCCATCTTCAGAATAAATGATTGTTTCAATGCTCTTGGTGCTTGTACTGCAGCTTCACAAGGTTGGTGGCTATAAATGCCAAATATAAAATAAGGAGCTGATAATACCTGATTTCACTTTATTTTGGCCTCTTTTGCCACAATAATTGTTTTACAAACACACAGTTACAGCAGCCAAAGAAAAGCTAACACAAGAAGTATAAGGACCAAGATCCCAACTAAAGCAAACACTGTCCACCACAATGGTGACTTCAAATGAAACATAAATATCAACATCTACACCCCTGTTAATTCTCAATAAGATCTTTTGTAGACGTCTGACAGAAAGTCAGTGTGGTTATTAATAAGTGAAGCTGGTGATGCTGTTTGTGGAGTTGTTTGATCATCCTTTGCTGAGATCTTCAGAGATTTAATGTCTTTTATCTTCAGTTGATTTCATCTAAGGCTGTGGCTTAAGTCAGTTGTAGTTCTTGAGTTTCTGTTTGTCTCAATTTTTTTCTGTTCTCTTCTTTCCTTCAGTGATTTTGCTTTTTAACAAGCTTAGACAAGCTGAGAGGACTCTATAAATAATATATGAAGATTTTGTGATCACTTCTAAATATCCACTCAAAAACATCAGATATGCTGTACGTTTTTGTCGATAAATTTAGTCTAAAAAATAACATTTATTTAGTGCAACTTACCTGAAACATGAACTTGACAAGATGGCGGCTACTGTTTCTCCCGCAAAGTCACTCAGGCGTGTGCACGTGCAGAATGATCTCATTAGTTTTTATTAGTTCAGTCAACACTGGCATTCTGAATGTTGACTGGATTTGAAAATAACCCTTCATTCAATGTTTTTAAAATATATTTGTGTAGACTGAATATAATATGTCTTCTCAACTAAGCCCAAGCAATAAAATTAGCTCAACTTAAATATTTTTGCCCTTCCAACATTTTGTTAATTGGATTTTTTTACAGTGTACCATTTGATCTTCAAATGCTGATATTACACAAAACAACACTTTTCTAAAAAATATTTCAGTCTGTCATTCCATACCATTTGGCCTCATTGTGTTTGTGTGCAAGTAGACAGCTGAAGTTTAACATCTGATACAAGAAAAGCCTTATATTTAAGTTAAAGATCCAAAAAAAAGTCATTACTGAGAATCTTTAATGTTCTAGACCTATTGCTATTGTGAAATCAGAGATTACGGGAAATATATTACATGGGACTATTTATTTAAAAAGCAAATCTCTGTATTTGTGAGTGCTTCAGATAAATAGCATGTGATTTATTATGCATAGTTTGTCATCATTTATTTATTTATTTATTATGTTGCATGTGGTACAGCTCATAATTAATGTAGCCCAGTTTTTATTATTTGACAAATTCAGCTTCAGGCAACAGGCATAACAAATTTCACTGTCATTTTTTTATGCAACAGAAATTAAGCAGATCATGCAAAAATTATGTGGAGATTAAGTACACCCTTCTTGCATGTTATTGAAATATTTTCAAACAAAGAGACATCAGAATTAACCATTACATGTCTCACACACAGCAGGATGCTCCATTCCTGAATGAATCACCATTTTTTAAATAATTGGTTGAGTGAAAGATTCAGTGACTCACTCATTAAGACAGTGACTTGTTGCTACTTACTGGGATAACAATGTAAAGTGCAGAAACGGGGTCACTGTAAAATCCCTACCACCAATACACAGACTGACAGTGCCTGGAGCAAACACAAGCAGTGAAATATTGGTGTGTGTGTGGTGTCACCGGGGTTGTTGTTATTTCACTACACCCTATGCTTGGAATGCAATGATAGTTGTAGTGTTTTCTGCCACAGGAGTAGAAACATCATTTGGTTTTTGTTTAGTTCTCTAAAGTATTATCCTCCAATCCTCCTTCCTCTTCTGTGTTCAGTCTCTGATAAAGCAAGTCAGTGTCTGCACGTTCAGTTTGTTCCCCAAACTCAACCGTCTCCTCGTCCTCTGTCTCGGAGTCAGGAGCAGTGTGTTTGCGTATACGACTTACCGCATCCCACAGAGACTCGGCATGCTGTATTTTTTGTTTTTGTTCACGAGGTGATGAATCACAGAGTACAACATCAGAAGAAACATTTCTTGTCTGTGGGAGAGATGAATCTTCCAAAGCCTCTGGAACTGGAGCTGAAGAAGGAGAGGGAAGTGAGGATGACTGAACACTGGGAGAAGCGGAGCACTGGGTGGTTTCTGTTTTAGTAAAAGATGGAAGCAACAGTGGCTCATTCTCTGTGTGAGAAGCCACAGGAGAAGCTGATACACTTGATACAGCCAAGGTGTTGGAAGCCGGGGTAAATGATAAATGAGGTGAAGAGCTTGACCTTCTGAGAGTCCTGGAACCCACAGGTGAAGGTAAAACAACTTTGATGCAATTTTCTTCACTTTTCTTGAGGACAAGTGAAGGGCAATCTGAATCAAGTACTTGCTTATCAACTGAGAGGTTGTCTTCTGTTGAGCTATCCTTGGTAAGGTCCTTAGAAGTATCTGTTTGATGGTTCTCATTATCTTTCTGCGTACTGTGCTCAACCACACTGTCATCCAATGCTGGTCTATTTCCTTGTTCTGTGGACTGATTTGTAAGTATGGTGGTCTTTTCAGGTTGGACCCCAGAAACTTCAGATGTGGATTTTGCATTTGTGAAATCCACAAAGTCTTCAAGCAGAGCTTCAGGTTCCTGTGCAGTGGTTTGGTCTTCCTCTACGCCTTCATTATTCTCCAGTGTTGTCCCACTCCAGGGATTTCCCACCATCAGTTTATTTTCCTGCGCTTGCCAGTCATCAACAACTGCGGATGGAGATTCCTCAAACTCTTTTACTGGATCCACCATGTGACTCTCACAGAAACTGTCATGCTCTTCTGAAACGCTCTTCTGTGTCTGTACACTTGTCCTGGGATGCTCATGTGCTATTCCAAGAATCTCTTCTACTCTCTTGTCCGAAGTATTGTTTTCAGGAGTCTCTTGGCTTGAGACGGCACTGCTGTGCTGCTTCTGCACCTCGGTCTCTTCTCTAGCACTTGGCGAAAGACTCTCCTCTGTCAAACACACATACTGGACATGCTCCTTCTCTGGAAGAAGAACAAGCTCAACCTTGACGACAACACAGGTTGCATCAATGACCACGAGACTCTGCTGTTGGTCATTTGTTGAGTTGTTGCTAACTTCAGGCTCATCGTTTATCTCCTGGCTTTGCTCTGTCATATCCGTCGAGTGATGCTGATATTTTGGCTCTTTCCACAATGGGAATTTCTCTGTGGTTTCTCTGCATGGCTTCTCATGTCCGTCTGTCTGCATTGGTGACGTCTGGGCTAAATAGTTTGACTCTGAGTCATTCCTTTGGATATAACATTGCAGCTCTTCTTTATTTTCATCTGGTTTTATTACATTACCCAGATCCCGGATAGAACTGGATCTTTGATCTACAGGTGCATGCTCATACTCTCCAAACATTAAGGATCCATCAGTGTCCTTCTTCAAGCACGCATCCTGATTTTGTCTGCTGTCATCATTGTGCTGTGGTGAATTTGTCTGCTCAGTGGTGATTGCCTTGTAATCAGTTAACAGAGGTAACACATGGGATTTAAGCGGCTCCTCTGGAGAACTGGACAAGCCTGACACCTCTCCCATTCGAGAGACTAGACAAAACACAGTCTCGCCACCTTTTCTTCTTGCGGGTTTGGTCTGCTTCGTCTGAGTAACATCAGAATGGGTCATCTGTGGAGACTGTCTGTACTGAAGCTGTGGTTTCATGTTTACTGTTGTGTACTGCATGACAGTGGATGTATTGAAGGCTTCCAGACAGTGTTGTCCACCCGTAATATCACTGCGATAACTCTCTGCATTCTGTGTCTGGCTATTCTTTTGTAAATAATGTCCATTGTTTGATGTAGGATTGCAATGTGTTTCTGCCAGATCTGTAAACTGTACTTTTCTGCTGTCAAATGTCTGCTCCTGAAATCCCTCAGTAGCTTTCAGTATTCCTGCTCTCTTGTCACCATCCTTCGGGGAGCTGTATGCTGGTGGTGCCATGTAGGATGGAGGCTGTATAAATGATCCTACTGGGAAAACACTTTCTGTATTTCTCGAATTCCAAGGGCTCCATTTCCACCGATGTTCCCCGATGAGCTCAGTTTGGTCTTTTTTCTGTGACGTAGGCTGGAATTGTTGAGTGGTGTCTGCACTAACAGGCCACTGGGCACATCCCATGTCTGAAGCACATCTAGATGATCTCCACTCGCCAACCTCAAAGCGAGGTGGTTTTCTGGAAAGCGAATGATGATAGCAGTCAGCATAGGCTTGCCTCTCATATTCTCTTATGCCTCTGTAGTTTATTGGCCATGTGTTTTCCCACCCTTGGTGCTGTGCATATGAGTCTCTTTCTGCATACCTCCCCTTATCTGATCTCTGTTTTTCCATTGGTACAAGATTTCTCACTTCACCAATGTAGTCAGTTACTTCTCTGTGAGATAACTTGGTTTGTGAAGGAAAATTTGCAATTGATGGTATTTCAGTCTGCTTGTTAAAGTCATAAATATCTCGGGTAGTTCTGGTCCCATGTGCCACCCAAGTGTTTGGCTCACCAGTTGAGCCGTTGTACTCCGATAGGTGCTGCAGGCAAGTGGCTGTAGAAGGTTTGTGCTGATATCTGTTAAGAAAAACAAGAGCAATGTACAGTTGCAAGATAAAGTTGATTTCTCTGTACACTGGTCGTAAAATTTGATCTGTTCTTGAGCTGTGAAAACAACAGTCAATCACAGTCTGCATGAACAAATTTGAACATACCACGTAAACATCCACAGTGCAGAGTGGAAAATTACATGAATCCATAAGTTAATGACTTTCCCAAAAGATAACTGTAGTGAGGAGTCAGCTAACCTAAAGTCTGATACCTGCCTTGTCCAAACAACACCTAACATTTGGATTTATTTATTTGCTTTTTAAAAACATGAGACACTGCTCAATCAGAGGCACTGCAAGAGTTTATGGGGCCCCCTGGACAAGAAAACTGGATCTGCACAATTCACACGGGTCATATTTCTCAGGTCGGAAAAAATGAAATCTGTATAAATACAGAAAAATAACAGTCTTGGAGATTTTTGATTTCAAGAGTGTGTCCGCCAATTATTGAATCGAAGAGTTCCTTTTCTCTTGAAGAAATGTCAATTGTGTGTTATTCAATGAAAAATCAATGTGTGTTATTGGTCTAAAAAGACACTGACTGCGTCCGAAAGCTGAAAAATGCTGCCAAGGTAGGAAGGCATCAAGGCACGTCCGAATCTAATGTCAGCTTCTCTTCAGGTCTCATGGCATGCACAGACGCTACATGCGAAATCATTGTCTGATAAGGCAGCAAGGCAGCAAGGCACCAAGTCAGCAGCCTAAGCATTCAGATGCAGCCTGTGTTTGCCTATTGTTGTGACTTGGTTGAAGAGAAGATTTTATGACCAATTTATGCGAAACTGTAAGTAATTACATGCTTTGATGCACAACTAATGAAAAAATGGAAATAGTTTTAACCCTCAAGTCTATAGGTGGGGAATTAAGGGAAAACAAAGAATGTATTGCTTTAAGGGGTTTTATAAAAACAGCAGCAAAAAAAATGCATTTACTCTATTACCATGTTTTTCGGCCGAGCATGGTATATATGGTATATGGTATATATGATATAAGGGCAGTCATGGCCTAATGGATAGAGAGTCAGCCTTGTTACCCAAAGGTTGTGGGTTTGAGTCTCAGGTCCGGCAGGGATTGTAGGTGGGGGGAGTGAATAACCAGCACTCTCTCCACTCTCAATACCCCCCCCCCCCATGTTTGGTTTGGTACCTTGTGTATTTTATTTTACTAATAGAAATCAATGCATTTTTAACCATCTATAGACTGCTTGCACAACAATCTAACAATGTATTAGATGTAATTTTTGTCTCTATACTTCTTCATTTACAGTATTTTACTAATTTCACTCATACTCGTTCACGAATCTGGGCAGCAGAATTTGCATTGGTTGCCTGCACAGAACAAGACAACAACAATAGTACAAATGACAAAACATGAATATGATAATACAGTGAAAACAACAAAACAGAGAGAAAGAAGAAAAAGAGTATATATGCATAAATGAGGTATAATAAATCATAAGTATGAATCCTAAATTGCTGCTGTGTTCCAGGTGATCTTGTGAGGCTCTGAGGATTTAAAGTTCCTGAAGTGTGATGGCCGTGATCTCATCAGCTGAGCGGATCACCTGTAGAGGCTGAAGGAAACCAGACTGTGATGATGGACCAGGTGAGGATGCTGTCAGTGAACCAGGATAGCAGAGACTTCAGAGAGAACATGGTCTCTTGGGTTTTCCTGACCAGGGCAGTGATGTTGCTCTTCCATTTGAGGAAGGCAGACAGCTGAGACATTTATATTGAGGAGGAGGGGTCATGCTTTTCTTGAAGTCTATGTTCTTCACAGAGCATGCTTTTGTTTTGGGACACTGTCTTGCTGTGTGCCCCACCATGTGATTCATGTTTTTAAAGATGCTGCGTCAACTTAAACTACAATGTGTCTCTCATCTACCAAATTCAAATTCTTGGTAATTGGCTGTAAAATCTGTCATTTGAATGAGAAGTTAGTGGTCTGGACTCTCCATTGTCAAAGAAAGAAAGAAAGAAAGTTCCAGGATATTTCTCTAAATTACCTAGCCTACACATTATTAATTTCTATTTTTGTTTCCAATTATGTCTGTTTTTGTAAATTAAATGTATCTTAGAGTATATGTACACCATTTTGAATTCAAATGGAGTGGGGGTGAGTTGGGTTCCCTCAGTGGATGATATCAGAGACATCTCAGCATCCAGAGACATAGCTTTCTTTGGCAAGAGGTTCACACAGGAGAGTCAGTGATGCTCTGGAGTATGGATGAGCATTTTTCAAAAATATTGTATTCAAATATTTGGGCTCATAAAAATTTTATATTGTTTCACATGTTAATGCTGAGAAAAACAGTAATATCTAAAGATTTCTCATTGTGGCGCTGCTGATATTACAATAACTCAGTTTCACTGATTCATTTGATCAAAAGTAATTCCATTTTGTAAGATCATTTAGTAAGATTATTTTTATCAAAGTAGCTCCAAACTTCACGAGGCACAGCATTTAGTTATAACTGCTTAGGATTTATCATGTATTCCCTGCATTTACAGCCAGCAAAGCAACATGCAGTAAAATTCAAAAAGTGTTTTAATTTTTCAAATAATAATTACAGACTGAATATTCGACTATTTGAGTACTTGCACAGCCCTACTCTGGAGAGTTGAGTTTTACTCTGTACAGTCTGCAGATGTCATCATGGAGACCCTTTCAGATAAAGGTGTATCTTTGTCCAAGCTTCACTAGAGGATCATCTCACTCCAGGCTACAATGTCTATATTTTACTTGCAGGGTTTATTTGTCATTAGTGCTGTGAACAGATGAGGTCTTTTGCCATCATGTGTATCTGGTAGGCTGCATACATCCCATGCGCTGGTCCTGATTGTACAACTTGACTCCATGATCCAATGACATGCTGAAAAACTCCTCCACAAAAGCCTCCAGGTTTGGTCTGTCTTGAAAATAAACCCCACTGAAGGGCTGTGACCATTCCCCATCAAGGCAACATTAATAGAGGCAATCTCCATTTCTTTCATGGTCTTGTATTCTGTAACATTTTAGTCCAAAGATGACAAGGAGAAGCGAAGAAGACCAAACCTAAGTCTATTTTATTAAAGAAAGCTCAGGTAATCCAATAGATAGAAACCACAACGTGACCATGTGCACTGCACACAAACAATACCGGACAAAGAATAGAATGAAATGGGTAACTTAAATACACAATGATAATGAACTCAAATAAATGGACTCCTTAAATTAATATTAAAATTAAATAATTAAATAATAAATAATAATAAATGTTCCCTCCTGGTGGAATGACCTTCCGAGCAGCTGAATCGGCTAAAAACACATCTCTTCCATCTTTATTTGACCCTCTAACTCTAGCACTCTCTTTTCTAATTCTATTCTTAAAAAAAAAAAAAACAAAACAAAAAAACTAACACTAGCTTTTCTAACCTTTTTGTATTTTATCAGTTTGTTTTCTTTTTATTTATTATACAGTTAACAAAAGCAAAAAGGCCTCTAACACCAGCTTGCACTATTCCTTTTCTATTCTATCTGTTTTTCTTTTTATTTATTATATAATTTAAAAAAAAAAACCTTGCTACATATACTGCATTAAGTTAATTGAGACTCGTTATAGCACTTGCATATCATTGCTCTTTTGTTGATTCTGATTGCTTCCATTGTCCTCATTTGTAAGTCGCTTTGGATAAAAGCATCTGCTAAATGACTAAATGTAAATGTAATGTAATATCCATGACTACTAATGACTGGAACAAGGTAATTAAGAGAAACAAACTAAAAGTCCATGAAAATAGAAAATAAAAGTAAACACAGGCAGAATATGACACCGATATGCATAAAACATATTTTGTTGATGAATTGTCATTTGCTTTCGAACATCTAGTGAAACTGTCAATGACACTAAATAATCATTAAAACAACTATTTAATAAAAGTAAATAAAGGATGATTTTTATTTGTTATTATTTGGTGTGTTAGATGAGGGATGGATCTAACAGACCTAATAATACAGCGTTAAGCTCCATCCATAAAAAAAAAAAAAAAACGCCAACATCAAATAAGCGTTACTGTACTGTATGCTTATATGCTCTGTGAACATGATAGCTTTCAAGTCATATGGATTTTGTTCAGAGAAAAAATCACTCTGAAAGTGATTGTAGTGTTCCTCTTTATGAATATGGGTATTATTTTGGTGTACTATTCTCTTTGAGTTAGTGATTATTAGAACTTTATGGCTATAGATATTGCCCTGCCCTGCAAAACAACATTACAAACAGGTCTTATCCTCGCAATAATGCTATCTTTAAAATTTGAATGCAAATTATATAACCATAATTAAAATATCACAATCATGTGCATGTCAACATCTTGTAAAATAAATCTCTGTTCTGCAGATGTTTTTATACTATTTTTGTGCAAAGTGGATACCTTTTGAAACTTTCTTTTCAAACTAAATGATAAACTCAAATTATGTGACAAACACACTCTTAAAAATAAAGGTGCTTCAAAAGGATCTTCACAGCGATGCCATAGAAGAACCATTCAGTCTAAGGTTCTTTAAAGAACCATCTCTTTCTTACCTTTTTTATAATCTGAAGAACCTTATTCGTCACAAAGAACCTTTTGTGAAACAGAAAGGTTCTTCAGATGTTAAAGGTTCTTTATGGAACCATTTAGACAAAAAAGGTTCTTCTATGGCATCGTGAAGCACCTTTATTTTTAAGAGTGCATTGCAATGAAATATTTTTATAAACTTACATATGTGAAGAATGCCATCCGGGAAAAGTGCTGTATTTGGCATACATTGGGTCCTTCTCTCCACAGGTCAGGAAATCCATCTCGTAATCCTTAAACAGGCCATAAACACTTATTCCTTTTGTTTTAGTAGCAGTGAAGAATCATATCAGAATTAATTATTTAATACAGTACTTTTTTATATATATAAATATATTAACTTTACCTCCAGGTGAAAGCATCTCAAAATTCAAAATGCAAAACCCAATAAAATCATTAATGCACTGCTGATATTAGTCATGAGAATGAAAGACACAATGCAGGTTTACCATGAACTGAACAGCACAGAGAGCTTGAAGAGGAGTGTGGCTGTGTATTTGAAGAGAGGCGTGGCCATCACAAGACTCCGCCCATCAGTCCGACCACAGTCTCTCTGAACTCAACATCACTTACAACAATTTAATTAAAAGTTCTGCACTGAATCCTGCTGAGAATGATGCCCAAATGTAAACAGCCTCCACCGCAGACTGTATGCATGTCACACACACACACACACACACACACACACAGATAAAAAGGCTGCTTGCTGGAATGTGTTACTCAGCACAAAAAGTGATTTTCATTGTTTTTGTAACAAAGCCGTGCTTTACTGATGGATGTGAGCTACTGAACCAGCGCTGGACTGAAAGATGATGTCATACGAAGAGAGGAAATCAGAGAGACTATTAAAAGAACACTATAAACACTTCTGAAAAACTGATGACTGTAATCGTGTGTGGAAAAGATGCTTTTTTCTCCATCTTTTTCATGTATGCATACTTGTAAAGTATGTTTGTAGTGAGGTCTTATAATGAGGAATGAAGTTTAGTGAGATTGTGATGTTTCGCAGACTTTCCATCTAAACATCAATCCAGTCATGTTTGTAATATCTATTAATATTAAAGGAATAGTTCACTCAAAAATGAAAATATGCTGAAATTGTGGATGAGTTTGTTTCTTCGTCAGATTTGGAGAAATGTAGCATTCCATCACTTGGATCCTGCATTGGAAATCTGCACAGATCAAGCAGCGTTTACAAGACAAAACAGCTCTAAACAAATATGTGGCTGGATTTTGATGTGAGAGACAACAGGAGATGGACTTTTTCACTGGAGGAAGAGTTATTATGGATTATGGACTCAGATTTGAGTTAAAAGCATCTTAATGATGGATTTGTTTCAGCTTTTGTCTTCTCCAGATGTTAACTGATGGACTGGAGTGGTGTGGATTATTGTGGTGTTTTTATCAGCTGTTTGGACTCTCATTCTGACGGCACCCATTCACTGCAGAGCATCCATTGCTGAGACACTGATGCAGTGACACATTTCTACAAATCTGATGAAGAAACAAATTATACAAACTATTACTTTAATGATCTTTTAATGATCTTATTCCATCGTGTCTTGTTTGTTTACAGTGACTCTCATTCATGACTGGTGAGTTTGCAGACAGTGATCTCCCTGTGTTTTGTTCTGTTTTGAAGCTCTGAATGGCAGTAATGCTGCCTTTCACTGAAACTCTCCAGCGTAATAAACAGGCTTTTCTCTCTGAACTAAACTCTGGACATCAGCAGAGAGCAGAGGAAAGAGGGGATGTAGATGTCTAATCATTTTACAATGAGATGTCAAAGATACTGCATTTTCATTGTCAAATTTTCATTGATATTTGTGAAATAGTTGCATATTGCAGCACAATTTTATATAAACAAAAAAATAAAAAAAAACCATTACCAGTGTTATCGGTTTAGCAATGAAATCTCAGTCTAGACAGCACTGGCCCGAATGCAGCCGCTGATCTAAAGCCATAAAAGTGTCTGATAATCTGTCAACTGCACATTTAATGTTGCGCAACAATATAAAAAACCCTTAATGTGTGTGTGTGTGTGTGTGTGTATATATATATATATATATCTCTGGTAAAGTCTTATTTTCTTAATTTACAGAAATGACATAAACACACATGACAAATGACCGTCTCATGTGACATCTGGGATATAATGGGCCAATATTTGGCAAAGGGTACTTCATTTACAGTACTAACAGTATTACAGGCTGTCATAGACTTTTTGCCTTTAAATTTATATTCAAAACACTACAATATAGTTTGAAATAGTTTATAAGTTGAGGAAAATATTGCTATAAAGCCACATTTAATTTTATGAACGTGGTTCTTCCCCATTAATATTAACAACTGCACAAGATGAGCTTTATCTCTATTTACCTAATTCCTATTGATATTTATAATTAGTTCCACCCAACTGTAAAACAATATTTAATATTTTTCTTAATGAAACTCTAACATATCAATCTAAAACATATTTGCATGTATACTGTGTTTATACTGTGGTCTGTTATTTTGTCTTTTATTTTGAATTGTATTCAGTTCCTGTTTCCTGTCTATTTGTAGTCTAGTTGTAGTTTTTCTGTTGATTTCTGTTGTTGTCATAGATTGCAGGTGTGTCTTGTTTGCTCATTTGTGTTTCCCGTGTTGGTTGCTGAGGCTTGTTTGTGAATGGATGTATTGTATTCTGTTCCTTTGGTTTTTCTAATCTGTTGTTGTATTTATTCCATAAAATTCACTGCACGTGGATAATTAACTGGAAGAATGTACATGTAATATTTACAAAAGTTACATAATCGATCTTCAGTGTCAATGTGTGAAAGTTCTTTTATTTTGTTATCGACATAGAATTTATCTTATGTTCTCCAGGCTTTCGAGAACCCCAAACCAAACGAAAAAAAAGATGTTTCCCTTTTGGCCTATTCTCTGCAAATACCAACACTTTTTTACCAATTAAACAAATACCATTCCTTTTTCGTGATCTAAACTTCCACACATATAAAATTATAAACGAATGAATATGAATAACAAGCAGTTTTGACTGCTGGTGCATAAAGACAGAACTATCAGGAATGGCCTACAGAGGACAGCAGAGAAGCGTCTGCTGAATGCATGAATAAAAGTGTAGTGACTTTCCTCAAAAATAGTTTCAAAGAAGCTGTCCTCTGGATTACTGTCGGGGAATGATTGTAGGTGTCAGATGTAGATGTAGGTAAAGCCCAGAATCCAGTGTTGTTTTCCTCAGATGTTTCAGGAGCTGTTTCATTACAGCATGCTGGCTCTGCAAGTCATTGTGCTCCAGATGTTTGAGTTGATTGGGTTTGTCAATGATGAATGACAAATGCACTTTAGAGGCATGTTTGCCTGTCTGAAATGGCTGGATGGAGAATGGTCCTCTTCAGCAGAAAAGTGAATAAGAACGAAGATTGCTCAGTGGATTTTCCAGTGGAATCTTTGATGCAACTTTTTCATAGTGTTACTTTCACTTTTTGTTCTTTTCTTTATATAGGGGCTTTTTTAATGGGTTTTTGGTACTGCTGAACAGCTTATGTAATGTCTTGTAGAAGTCGTTAGATACAGTCAAATATCATATGATACTCAAAACAGTCAACAGGAAGTGAGCTCTTCTGTCAGCTCAGAGGCAGGGGAAGTAGATATTTGCGTCTTTCTCAATCCTCAGTCTGACTTCATCTCAAAATCAAGTGTTATTATGCCAAATGCAAAATGACTTGACAAAAACCTTGAGATGTGAGACGAGACACAGTCTTATCTCTGACCTACAGCACTTGTGAAGACAACACAGCACACAACAGATTAGAGAAAAACAATATAAAATCAAAGTAATATTCAGTAAAACAACATTAATATGTATAGTTAGAGGAAGTAACTTGAAAGAGAAAAATAATATATGTATGTTTGCTCTCTTGAAGTCAAACGTTGCTATTAAATATCCTTAGATCCTTCATAATGCATTATTAAGCTGTGTTTTGTTGTATATATTCTTTCAAAACAAGTGAGACTTACTGCATTTCTATATACTTGTGGAAATGTTTCCTATGATGGGCTGCCATCAGTCCAGGGTGTTTTTCTGCCTAGAGCCCAAGACGCTGAGATAGAACCCCAAAATCCTCGTCTTGTTACATACTTATACAACAGATTCACATCGGCTGTATTCAACTTTCATAGATATTACAATATAATAATATTTGCAATCCCCTCCTCTTGTGTTATATAATGAATATGGAATCATAGCTTTCTCAGATCTGGTGTGTCTGGTCTGGTTTTAATGTTACAGGCACTGTCTGTATTTGGAGTCAGACTGAGGATCTGACCCATGTCAGGAGCTCATTTAGCACAGCTTGCAGAGAATAAATATGGGTGACACTTTACTTAAAGCTTTTATGTATAATACATAATAAAAGTATTTCTAATGCATTAATTAAGCCGTGTAATGCACATTATAATGCATTGTACAATCTCATGAACAACTGTAACCACACTTATTACATTATAACACTTATTGTTACACTATGCATTTTAAATTTGGTTATAATTATTTATCTCAAGATATAATGCATTACAACACACATTATGAATAATTCTAATACATTAACCCTTTATAATGCTTTATACATAAAGGCTTTGAGTAAAGTGTTACCTAAATATGCATGTGTTCAGTAACAGGTAATGCATTACAAGTAACAAGAGTTATGTAATCAAATGACCTTCTCCAAGTAACTAGTAAAGTAATGGACTACTTTTAAATTTACAGCAAAATATCTGAGTAACACAATTTACTTGTTTTCACATTTATTTACAGACATCTCTTCTGTCCCCGTGTTGAGAGAAATTGAGAGTGAGGTGCAGAGACACTTCCTTCAGCCTGAAGCTTATTAATTTAATTTTTGGTGTGAAAGGGCTTTAAAGGTTGAAAAAAAATATTACTTTTTTATTTTTTATTTTATTTTATTTTTTTATCGTAAAAATAAATAAGCCAGCCCAACTCATGTGACGAAAAGTAATGCAAAAGCAACACAATGCATTACTTTCCATAAAAAGTAAATTAGTAGTGAAATTAGTTACTTTTTATGGAGTAACACAACATTGTAAAGCATTATTTTTAAGTTTTTTGTTTGTTTGTTTGTTTGTTTGTTTGTTTTTTTACATTTCAGTTTGATTTTTATTATTATCCATGTATATAAAGACCAGGGCTGCGTTTCCCAAAAATATTGTAAGCCTAAATTGATCATAGCTCCATTGGTGACAACGGTTCTATGATCAACCTATGGCTTATGATGCTTTCGGCCCACTGTGTTTATTTAGGATCATGAAGGTCAGTGACGCACCATGTGTCCATTAACAAAAATACTTATCATCTGTGACTCTTTTTGGGGCCACAACACTGCTGGTTAATGTTAAAATATGACAGTGATTCATAAGTAGTTTATATCAGCTTTGTCTGGATGTATCTATCATGTTCTGTTGCAAAACTCATCCTTGAAGGCTAAAAGATATGGCTTTTATCTATTGGTGTGTTTAGTTTAGTAGTGTTTTATCTAATGGTTTGTTTGCAAATGTGGAGGACTCTGTCTTTAGTAAACTCTCTGTTATCTGGTTGAACTTGAATGTGACTCCTGGAGCTGGTTGCATAAAAGGTTTAGACTAGTCTTAAAAGTTAGTTGTCTAATATTTTTCTTTAAGACTGGTCAAAAAGAAAAATAAATAAATAAATTGGTTACATATAAACTTAGTCTAAGTTGAATCCATAATATAACCCCTTGGTTAACTGCTAGTTGGTCAACTAGCCCACATGAAAAAATACTATAGTAATTTATAGTAAATACTATAGTGTTTTTGAACCGTACTATAGTAAAGTGTATTATACTGTATATATTATAGCATTTACAACACTTTGTTAATGAATGCTACAGCATACTGTAGTATTAACTATAGTGAACTGATAAACTGTAATAAATACTGTAGTATTATTTAGTTTTTACTACAGTAAACTGTAGTGTATTGTAGTATAATATACCCTATAGTTGTAGAAAACTTAGTACAGTATTGGATAAAGTAATTTGTTCATATTACTATAGTTGGTATATTACCACAGCAACTATAGCATTACCACAACAAATTCATTCAAGTACTTTACTACAGTATGGTTCAAAAACACTATAGTATTTACTATAGTATTATTTTTTCATGTAAGTCACTGTCTTAACATATAGGCTAAGTTTATGCAACTGGCCCCTGGTCTTCATACTGGTGTCTTTATGGAGTTTTACCATGTTTTACAGCAGTATCGGGTAAAATGAGGGAATATATGCATTTACTTGTGAACAATGTGCATTTAATTTTACAAATTGTAACATATTCAGATATAAGTTTAGCATGTGCGGAATGATGATGCATCACCAAATGTGTTATTAAGGGGTAATAAAAACAAACAAACAGTTGCTCATTTAGATGTTATAGCCAGTGTTGGTGAAAGTTACTTTTAAAAGTAATGCATTACAATATTGCATTACTCCATAAAAAGAGTAACTAACTGCATCACTTAGTTACTTTTTATGGAAAGTTATGCATTATGTTACTTTTACGTTACTTTTTGTCCCCTGAGCTGGGCTTGCTTATTTATTTTTAATAACAGAAAACCCATAAATTATATTTTTGGTGACTGTAAAGGCCCTCTCACACCACGAGTGAAATTAATAAGCCTCAGGCTGAAGAAAATGCCTCTGCCTCTGCATTTACTCCCAATTTCTCTCAACAAGAGGACAGAAAGGTGTCAGTGAATAAATAGGAAATCAAAGTAACTTGCATTACTTATTTGAAAAAAGTAACTCAGATATTTTCTTGTTCATTTAAAAGTAATGTGTTACTTTACTAGTTGCTTGAAAAAAACTAATCTGATTACGTAATTTGCGTTACTTGTAATGCTGGTTATAGTACAAAATGTAAAATTACTCAATCAGCAGATTACTCAATCTCACAGAACGAAACTGGATGACGAATTAGACCCCGCCCACTCATGATCTCCAGGCCCCGCCCACCGCACAACAGAACCTCCCTAAACAACAGAGAAACACTTAGGAGAACACTTGAAGACACGGGCTCCTCCGACGTTTTCTCCAGGCGCTAGAAGAGTCTTTACAGGAGAGAAGATGCATTCGGGTAACCTGGAGAAAGCGGGCTCTCTGAGGAAGCGCGGAATGAGCGAAGACGAGTCTCTGCGGCACATCATCAGAGACGTGAGTCCATCTCATCCAACAGATCTCCTGTGTCTGACTTCAGCTGCTCACTGTCTGCTGAGCACTTTACCTGTTATGACATACAAAACCTCCATAACATTACATAATGCTCGCAGTGGATCATCTCCTTCAGGTTTCTCTGACTGTAGCATCAGTAACAGATAATGAAACAAACACATCTACGTGATTATTAGTAACCGATTCATTGTTATTCTTCTTAAATAAGGGCGTCGTGTTATTTCATCAGAGCACACCCTTCGATGATGATGCTGAATCTCGCGATGAAACACGGTGATGTTTTTAAGATGTTTTTTTCTTCAAACACACTCGTGATACAACGATAGGTTTAAATAGCCGATTTAGCAGCGCCCACCCCCCACAAATAATGCAACATTGTATAAACCTGCTGTGAGGTTAGTGATTGTGTTAGTCTGTACAAGCTGTTATTGTGATTTCAGCATCCTTTTACAAATCACCTACAGTCCTGAAGTGGTTTAGAGCTCACCTGTGATCTAGTGCTGCCATAAATCATAAATCAGCATTTTTATGGGGTGGGTAGGGTTTTTTTTTTTAATATACAAATGTAATGGTTCTTTTTATTTAAAGCAGAGAAACCCAAATCAAAGTAGGCCTGTGATGAACTGGTTTGGCCCTCCATGCCGTTTCACAAGAGAAAGGAAAAAAATCATGCCACTGAAGCATATCATCATTTCTAAGTTATATTTTTGGTTTTGTTTTATTTTTGCTTTGAAATCTAATAAAACAATGCCAGTGAAGTGAAAATAATTTAAAAATGAACAACAAAAATAATTCTTTAAAAATGTAATTGTAGTTGGATATAATGCAACATTTACTGTGGGCTGGTGATCCTCAATCAAGTTGGATTTTTGGTCCTTTGTATTAAAAATAGGCACATCTGATTTAAAGGAACTGGTCACACTTTAGTTTGGGGACCAATTCTCACTATAAACTGATTATTAACTATGAATGACAAGATGACTAACTAAGAGTAAGATGGTGCCACACATGGCCGCCCTGGTTTGTTGCTCCTTAGTACTTTTACTGTTTTTGTTTGTCTTGTCTTAAGCAACGTTTTTCTGATCAGCTTCACTAGGAATGAACTCTTGGACATAAGAAATAGCACACCGATAACCTTTTGCCGATGTTTGAACATTCAGACGTTTTACTGGACATTTTAGTCGGAGGAGCTGTGTTCCTATACAAGCGCTCCAGGCGACGCAAGCGAGGGAAAATTCCGACAGCATGGTTTTAGGACTCTGCTGCCGAGTATTCATCTGGCAAATCTCCGCTCCCTTGCAAATAAACCAGACGAACTACAACTCCTCACCCGCACAAACAAGGACTTTTTAAACTCTGCTGCACTTTGCTTCACAGAAACCTGGCTGAACGGAGCCATCCCAGACAGCGCGCTTCATCTAACGGGCTTCCAGCTGTTCAGAGCGGATCGCGTCACAGAGTCCTCGGGGAAAACTAGAGGCGGTGGATTATGTTTTTATATCAATGAAGGCTGGTGTACAGACGTGACAGTTTTAAAGAAGATGTGCTGCCCAAACTTGGAAGCTCTCTTTATTAACTGTAAGCCTTTTTATTCGCTGCGGGAGTTTTCCTCGTTTATTCTGGTGAGCGCGTACATTCCTCCTGACGCACATGTGAGCACTCAGCGTTATCCGGACACTCAGCGTTACCCGGACTCTTTCATTATCATTCTCAGTGATTTTAATAAAGCTAATTTTAATAAAACCTTTGCATTTCCATGTCATTTCCATTATTTGAATTGCCTAAATATAGACAAAACTAGATAGAACTGCCTAAATATAGACAGCACATCAGATGCCCCACCAGAGACAGCAATATACTGGACCACTGCTACACTGTTTTAAAGGATGCATACCACTCTGTCCCCCGTGCTCCGATCACTGTTTGGTTCATCTTCTACCAGCCTACAAGCAGAAACTCAAATCTGCTAAGCCTGTAGTAAAAACTGTAAAGAGATAGACTGTTGAAGCAGAGCAGGATTTACAGGCCTGCTTCGAACTTACTGATTGGAGTCTTTTTGAGGCTGCAGCTACTGATCTGGACGAGCTCACTGACACCATGACGTCCTACATCAGTTTCTGTGAGGACATGTGTGTTCCCACCAGGACTTATTTAACATTTAACAATGATAAACCTTGGTTCAGTGCAAAACTCAAACAGCTTCGCCAGGCCAAAGAGGACGCCTACAGGAGTGGGGACAAGGCCTTGTACAAACAGGCCAAATACACACTGAATAGGGAGATAAGAGCGGCAAAGAAAAACTACTGAGAAGCTAAAAAACAGCTCTCAAGTAATGACTCTACATCAGCGTGTAAAGGCCTGAAAGCTATCACCAGCTACAAGACTCCATCCCCAGCACTGAGGCCAATCAACAACAGGCTGAAGACCTGAACGAGTTTTACTGCAGGTTTGAAAAGCCTGGTCTGACACCCACACCCGCTCCGACCGTCTCACAGCACAGCCATCAACACCCTCACCCTCCCTCCCCTCTACTGTTTCTCAACCTGTACTCAAGATCTGTGAAGATGATGTATGCAAAGTCTTCAGGAGACAGAAGAGAAGGAAAGCCAAAGGCCCAGACGGTGTCAGCTATCATCCATCTTCACATCGATCTTCAACAGATCCCTGGAGCTGTGTGAAGTCCCCTCCTGCTTCAAATGTTCCACCATCATCCCTGTACCCAAGAAACCAAAAATCACAGGACTTAATGACTACAGACCTGTTGCTTTAATGTCTGTGGTGATGAAGTAATTTGAGAGGCTCATGTTGGCCCACCTGAAGGACAGTACTGGACCCATGCTGGACCCCCTGCGGTTTGCCTACAGAGCAAACAGGTCTGTGTATGATGCAGTCAACATATGATTGCACTACATCCTCCAACATCTGGACAAACCAGGGACTTATGCAAGGATCGTGTTTGTGGACTTCAGCTCCACTTTCAACACCATCATCCCGGACACCCTTCAGAATAAACTAACTCAGCTCTCCGTGCCCACCTCCGTCTGTCAGTGGATCAACAGCTTCCTGACAGACAGGCAGCAGCTAGTGAGGCTGGGAAAATACACATCCAGCACCCGCACCATCAGCACTGGAGTTCCTCAGGGCTGCGTTCTCTCCCCACTGCTCTTCTCCCTATACACAAATGACTGCACCTCTAAAGACCCCTCTGTCAAACTCCTGAAGATTGCAGACAACACCACACTGATCGGCCTCATCCAGGACGGTGACGAGTCTGCTTACAGACAGGAGGTTAAGGAGCTGGCTGTCTGGTGCAGTCACAACAACCTGGAGCTGAACACGCTCAAAACTGTACAGATGATAGTGGACTTCAGGAGAAACCCCCCTGCTCTCCCCCCACTCAACATCATGAACAGCACTGTGACTGCAGTGGAGTCATTCAGATTCCTGGACACCATCATCTCTCAGGACCTGAAGTGGGACAATCACATTGACTCCATCGTGAAAAAGGCTCAGCAGAGGTTGTTCTTCCTTCGTCAACTGAAAAAGTTTAACCTGCCACAGGCGCATATGACACAGTTTTACTCTGCTGTTATTGAGTCGGTTCTGTGCTCCTCTATAACTCTCTGGTTTGGGTCAGCCTGCAAACCAGATATAAGAAGACGGCAGCGGACTGTTAGGACAGCAGAAAGGATCATTGGTGTGCACCTGTCCAGCCTTCAGGACTTGTACTACTCCAGAGTGAAGAAATGGGCAGGTAACATCATCACAGACCCCTCTCACCCTGGACACAACCTGTTTGCACTTCTCCCTTCAGGCAGACGGTTCAGATCTCTGTGCACTAGAACATCTAGGCATAAAAACAGTTTTTTCCCCCCATGCTATCTCCAACCTAAACAGCTAACAGGAATTATTACCTGTATCCTGTAATTCATGCCAGTAATTCATTCTCTATCTCTAATTATTGCCTCTCTCTCAAGTACTAGGTAAATACATAAATGCTATGCATATTTTTTTTCTATACAGCTGTACATTAAATGTTTCTGTTCTCATGTCAGATATGTATGTATGTATGTATGTATGTATGTGTATTACATGTATGTACCAAGCACTTCTTAAAAACCACAACAAATTCCTCATGTGTTTGCACACACTCTGCGAGTAAAGCTGATTCTGATTCTGAATCTTGCCTCAATAAACTCCTAATTTGCTGCTTATTAACAGTTAGTAAGGTGGTTGTTAAGTTTAGGTATTGGGTGGATTAAGGGATGTAGAGTATAGTCATGCAGAATAAGGCATTAATATGTGCTTTATAATTACTAATAAACAGCCAATAATATGCTAGTAATATAGTACAATATAGCCAGGTACAATGCACACATTCACTCTTAAAGGGTTCATGAACTGTATTTTTTTATTTTATAATGTTTCCCGAGGTACACTTATAATGTTAGTAGAATTTTTTTACATCACAGCTATCATCATTTAGAAATAAATTTTCTAATCATCATTTTCATGATTTTAGATTTATGACTTAGTTTAAAGGGACAGATATTTTTTAAACTTCACCTGCTGCTGCGATTGTGTAACTTCTTTGCATATGCAATAAACTCTTCTTAAAACTACATTTTTACTGTTACAGTTTTCAAGAATAGCTAACTGTGAAAAGTCTTGATTATAGCATTATATTTATATCTGCTCCCACTGCATCATGTCAGCACTGATCTATAATAATTGAATCTGAACATGTCAATTCATAATAAATCATGGAGGGATTGTGAAGTTTTAAGTTCATGTACTGTAAGCAGACACAGGACTCCATGATTATGACTAAAGTGCCCCCAAATGTGAAAAAAAAATAATGAAGACCATTTAAAATCTAGTCACATGACAGGTGGGATTTTCTTGCACAAAAGAAAGAATTCTGTTATTATAAAATAATGCATTTGAAATATTTGCCAATATTATTATTTTTTAATATATGATGCCGTTGTAACTATGACATAAAACACACTTCAAAGTCACATGCTTTACCATGTTTTAGTTCTAAATCACATTGTGTGACAAATAATGGAAATGACATGGAAATGCAGTTTGTCACTTAGATTTCTTTGTTGTTTTATACTTGTAATCAATAATGTCACTGTTGTTTTTGTCCTGCAGGCAGAAGAATCGAGCAGACACCTGTCACGCAGCGATAGCAGATATGGATCATTAAAAAGAGGACAAAGACAAGAAAGCCATGTTAGTATTGTGATGATTGCAGCTTAAGTGTGTGCTTTTAGGCAGTGAATTTAAAAGTGAATTATCGCTCCTCCAGTGTGCTTAGAGGAATAGTTCAGTCAAAATGATGTGCTCATCCTCAGACCATCCCAGATGTAGATGAGTTTGTTTCTTCATCAGATCTGTAGAAATGTGTCATTTCAATGAGTGCCATCAGAATGAGAGTCCAAACAGCTGATAAAAACATCACAATAATCCACAAGTAATCCACTCCAGTCCATCAGTTAACATCTGAAGAAGACAAAAGCTGAAACAAATCCAGCATTAAGACATTTTTAACTCAAATACGTAACCCATAATAATGCTTCCTCCTCTAAAATAGTCATACAGTTTTGGATTATTGTGATATTTTTATCAGCTGTTTGGACTCTCATTCTGACGGCACCCATTCACTGCAGAGCATCCATTGCTGAGACAGTGATGTGATGCTAAATTTCTCCAAATCTGTTCCATTAAGTCTCTCTTACAGAACTATATTTGCTGAATGGGATGTACTAATTAGTTTTATTGTTTTATATTTCGTATAGTAATGGAAATTTGTCTGTTTATTTTTAGAGTGAAGATGATCTGTTTTCTGAAAACATAGAAATGGTAAGTTTTTAACCCTGTCTACCAACTTTTATGTTTGCTGTTATGAATTACATAAGCTGCTGTTTCATAAAAATGTCAAGATGAGTCCTTAAAGCGAGTTGAGACACATGACGTCTGCAGTGTTTGAGGAGCAGGTGTGGAGGTGATGAGGGCTGTGAGATGTGACTCATGTAAGGAGAGTCTGAGTGAATCATGCACAGGTGTGTCTTGAGTCTTCGTTTAGATGAGCAAATCATCGTTATGCATTTCTCATGCACTGACTCGTGAGCCTCTCCTTTGTCAAGCACATGACTGCTTTAGTGGCCTCTTCACACTGAAAAGTGAGCTTTCGTCCTGTTCATCCTGGAGCATTGCTTTGGCTCTCATTAGATAGATAAACACTTCAATAGATAGATTTAGAAAGTAGTTTAAGGACATTATTGAAGTCATAACTCGTGTGTTCAGGCTACAGTTGTTTCAACTTGATAACCCAGCAGGCACCAGACGTCTATGTAACGTCAGGTTGGTGTTGGACATGACGTCGGACAGACGTTGCATTTTGGTTGAAAATGAAAATCGGGTTGACGTCAATATTTGACGTCAATTTGACGTTGACTTAACGTTGGATTTTGGTTGCACAACCTAAAAACAACAAAATCTCAACGTCAGCTGACGTCGGTATTGGACATCAATTTAACATTGACATTAGATGTTGAATTTACGTTGAATTTTGGTCACCCGACGTCACAACCAAAATTTAACCAAATATCAACGTCTTATGACGTTGTGTGCCTGTTTTGTGCCTGCTGGGAAGAGTCAAACTCAGAAGTTGACAAGAATGATGGTGCTTAAACACTATTGCTCGAGTCTCTTTGTAGGTTTGTCGACGTGCTAATTAGAATTTTTTATTTAATTTAATTTTAAATTGATGATAAGACGTTTCTTGTTTTTGAATATATATTATTTGAGTTAATGGTTAATGGCATTCAGGTCATTTTGTTCAAATAAATGGCTTTAAATGTTGTACTTTTAACAGCCAAATTCCCCGAACACATCCAAACACAGCTAAATCCATCTATTCACACAAAACATGAAGACACAAGAACACACAGCCAATGAAAAGCCCCATAGATGAATCAAAATAACCATATATTGAACATGACAACACAGACAAAACATAAGCCAAATCCTCATCAAAAACACATAAGACGAGCACACAGTGAGGAAACAAATGCTCACAATGAAATTCAAAACAGCATTAAAATGATTATATCTCAGTTTGGAGTAGAAACATAATTTTATCATTAGGAAGCTGAGCTTGTTTTGTGAAGTTAAAGCCAAGCTTTGCCATACCGTCACACGTTCCTTTATTTTCTGACAGTACAGCAGGTATCATCTTATAGACCTACTGCCAACGTCAACTGATATTACCCACAAACTAAAAGTGGTTTGAAAATTATATTAATGTTGTTAAAGTATCTACCTGGTATGACATGTTATATGTGATTTGTAAAACTGTATATTTGTAGAATTTTGATTTGTAGAGGTGAATGCATTAAATGGTGAAAAGAAAATATTAAGAACCTACAATTATTTCATAATGTGATATAATGCTCACTTTATTTTAAGGTGCAATTCTCGCTATTAACAAACCATTAACTATGACTTTTGTCTCAATAAACTCCTAATGTGCTGCTTATTAATAGTTAGTAAGGTAGCTGTTATGTTTAGGTATTGGGTAGGATTAGGCATGTAGAATATGGTCATGCAGAATATATGCTTTAAAAGTACTAATAAACAGCCAATATGTTAATAATAGGCATGCTAATAAGCAACTAGTTAATAGTGAGAACTGCTCCCTATACTAAAATGTTATCAATATAATTTCTTACTCTAAAGAAGGCTATGATTATGATTAAAGAACTTGCCAGAGTTTCAAGGTTTGTGACAATGAATCTCCTAAAGATATGTGATGCATGGCCTGTTGTCCATTCCTAACGCCCCATTCACACGGGGCGTCAGCGTCAACGCCTCTCGTTTACTTTGAATGGCATGACGTCAAGCTTTGTCGAACTGAATTGTGGGTCCGTCGTGTCGCTTCACTGGCGTGAACTTTTCAGCTTTTAAAGTGCCAACGCCGGCATCAGCCAATCAGATCGCCTTATGCAAATACCCTAGCACAGACGCTAACCAATCCCGTTCATGCAACACCAGAAAAGTAATGTGATTGGCTATTGTCACTATGACAGCTGCGTCAGTACCAGGCTTCAGACACGCCCTCCGTCAAGTCCCGTGTGAATGTACCGTAAATGTCATGTAAAATGAGGTGTGTGTGAAGGTTTAACATGCCAGTCATGGTTGCCTCTTCATATCTGAATGGACTGCTCTTGTCCAGAATAAACTAAAATATGCAGCAGATTTAATGGAAACTTTGGCTCATCATGATACTAACATTGTTTGTCTGATGTGCATGGCAGGTCAGACTGTTGTGGTGAGCATGTTTTACCCACAATATCAAGTAAAATATATGTAGAAAGTCAATTTGATATTTTGTTAAAAAAACATATTACTGTTTGTAAACACAGCATTCAAACTTGGCTCCTCCTTGTGGGTGGGCCCAATGTGGTCAGAAGCCACGCCCCTGTCTCTGACATCATCTGACAGAATGCAACAAAGCCCAGTATCACCTGAGACAGAGGGACGATTGATGAGGTGTTTGTGCAAAAAATAAATAAATAAATAAATAAAACTTATATTTTTAAAAATACCTGCATGTAATTACATCTGTAATTAATTTCTGCAATTACATTTATAATTACACTGTTGACCCATCCCTTACACCTTAACCCACCCTTAAACCTACCCATACCCCCAAACCTGTCCCTAACCTTACCCGTATCCCACCTCAATAGCAGCAAAAAATGTTTTGCAATACAATATGGCCACAATAAGTACATTGTACTTATTTTTTGATGCAAGTACATAGTAGTTAAGGCCACCTAATATAAAGTGTGACGGGATCTGATTAAATATAAAAATAATAGTCTTGAGGAATCATCTTTTCAAGCTGAAGGAATGATGTGGCATTTCTGTCCCATTGAGTATGACGGGGCAGCACAGCCTCAGTCCATTTCTGTAATAAAGTTTGCTATGTTAACCTGGAAGTCAAAATGAGACCTGATGCAGTTAACCATAGCTCAGTATTGCAGGGTATTAACATGCAGTTCAGATCGGATGACTGAAACCATTGTACCAAAATACACACCAGTTATGATCAAAATCACAGCTGCCCTGTTCTTTCATTCGCCTCCTCTCCTGTTTACTCATAAGCTGCGTATCTTAGCCATTTGTTAGCATTCTTGTAAGACACTTGGCCTCTTGTGAAAGTGACAACATAACATGACTCAACCAAAGCCGAAATCCACAAGCGGTCACAGAAAACACTCTTGACACTCCTGTTAATAGCAGACTGATGTGTCTTCTGAGAGCAGTCAATGGAGATCCTCCTCCAGACACCTTTAATATGCTAAACCTCTGCTCAGAGCATCTTCAGAGAGTCAAACTCATGTCTTTTCTGACTTACAGGACTCTAAAGAAAGTCAGATCTGGACCAATGTGTTGTTTTAGTTGTTTAAAAGAATGAATCCCTAATAAATAAGCTTTTAAAACATCCTGACTCTCTTTCATACAAACACCGAGACATTCTTGTTCTTCTTTGATGGTGTTTTCAGCAAAGTCTCTGTTGTTGTTCCCCTGTGCAGATGGAGCTGAGAGCGAGCTATGAGGACTGTCTGCAGGAGGTGCGGACCCTGGAGCTCCAGCAGGAGGCTCTTCTGTTCCAGGTGGACTGTCTTCAGGACGCCCTCGAGGGAACGGAGGAGATGCTCGCTGAGACCCAGAGAGAGAATCGTAATCTCACCATGGTACTGTGAGGTGCACCAAATAGAGATGTGATGTACAGTTGAGGTCAAAAGTTTACAAAATGTTAATCATTTTACCAAAATAAGAGGGATCATACCAAATGCATGTTATTTAGTACTGACCTGAATAAGATATTTCACATAAAAGATGTTTACACATAGTCAACAAGAGAGAATAATAGTTGAATTTATAAAAATGACCCGGTTCAAAAGTTTAGAAATAAGAAAAATGTACACATTCTGTTCAAAAGTTTTCTCCTCTTAACATTTAGCAGATTCTGCAAAAGGGGGATGTAAACTTTTGACCTCAACTGTAAATGATAGATGTCTTTTTCAGACCTAAGTGAGAAAACATTTGTAAAGGATTGCTTTTGATTCAGTTTCACATGGACTTCACATTTGTTGGAATACAGTTCTCTCTTTCTGTCTGACTTGCTGTGATTTTGACCGCAGGATCTGGAGCGAGAAAGAGAAATGAGGAGGAAGTCTGAGGACATGCTTGCCTCATTAAAACAGGAGCTGGAGAGGTTGAGAGAGGTGAGAAAAAACTAAGCTTATGTAATCACATTTACAAACGAGCAGAAACTGCAGCGTAAAGCCAAAGGAGAGACAGACTAGCAGTTTCTGTGTGCTTACATAACCGTATTTGGAGAACAGTGAGCGTGTTCACTTCCTTGCTGTTTCATTTATAGATATGTTCTGGTATATGAAAGAGGCTTGAGCTTCAGGAGGATGTGTTTTCACGAGTGCTCAGTTGTAAGTAAGGTATAATGAAGTCCATTTAAACCCTAACAAAGGTGATCGATGTCGAGTGGAGGGGTCTTATATCAACCTAAAAGATTTATTTGTTTCCAAATAAATAAATGATGGACATGAGATATAGATTTCAGGTGAAATCATTCTATTATGTGAGCAAAATAAAGTGATATGATAATTTAGTGTTTTTTAGTGTTTAGTGTTGAGGAGATTGAACCATCAGTTTTATTAGTGATGCTGAGAAAGGACTGTGGTACCTAACAGATCTTACTAGTTAGTAAGTGAAGTTAAGGGAGAGAACACTACTCCTGTATCCCTGATCTAGAGAGGTTTTAGCCCTTTGTGTGCGTTCATGTGACATTACCACACAAGACCAGCAGGGCTGTCAAAATAGCTGAAAAACTACATTAGAATTTCTTTTTCAAATAATAATAATATTCCAGTTAGTCTAATTGTAAGGACATACTTTGTGGTGGAAGAAGAATGAGTGTCTCCTACGCCCATAAGAGGGTGCAGTGAGCAAATATAAACAAAACAAAGTAGCACACTTTTATTGAAAGCAGTGAAATAACATGACTTATGGATAATTGGAGGTGCATCAGTAATATGAGGAAACAAGTGCTTTAACAGACAGTGTAATGTATAATGTTAACACAGAATAGCAGACTTGTCGTTCTGCAACGCCACTCATACGTATTGTTCACACTTGTCATGTAGAAGCGGGGCTATGAGACTCTGCTCTGGAGAAGGTTAGCAGGTTAACTGTCAGTGCAAACAGTGCATTGTGAAATAATGTTGTGTTAGCATGGTACGGCTTAATGTTTAGCAACAGACAGCCAATCGTGTGCCTCAAATGAGTGATGGGAAGTGCAAAATGCAAGATTTAATGTTAAATATTTTCCAAAGGTTAGAACTCAGGGTCTGCACTCAGTCTCACAGACCTTTGCGCTATTTCTGTTATACAGTATTTTAGAGTAAACAGTAGGGATGCAACAATGCAGTTAATCCACGGTTCAATAACGGTTTTCAGTTTGGTTCTGATGGCTTGGAACATCAGAGAATTTTGTGCAATTTGTGATTTAAATGCAAAAAAAAAAAAAAAACCTTCAGTACTCTTTAATTAAAACTCCAATACACTTCTGTACACTGTAGAAAAAACATGGATTATTATATGTCTACTTCAAATTTCTTTTGAGAGAAGTACTATTTTTATGGATTGGCCATTATTTAGTGCTCTGTACACATGTAATGTGTGTATCATTCATACTGGACGCTAGAGGGCGCTCTTGTGCTGAAAATCCACATATGCATCACAGAAGTAATAGAGCTCATGAGGCTCCAGGAAATCCCTAATATGGACAAAGGCATCCAGTTATTACTGTTACTGAATAAAAGAAGATAGAAACTCTTTGAATGATGAAACATGAAGACAATAAACACTAGACTACGACAATATATAGTTTATCAGTGTTCTTAAAACCACCTCAGGTGTTTTCAGAATAATGAAGTATATTTATGATCCATTGCTAATCGACATAGCCTTTATTACAGGATAGAATATATATTTCTGTGTAGGAAAAAAAAAAACACTAATTGGTTGAACTCTTCTTCTTTTTCTGTTGCTTGATATAAGTACTTTGTGTGGACAGAGACATCACCAGGTTTGTGTGTAGTTTAGAGTGACAAATCGTACCAGCGTTCTTTGAAGTCAAAATGCGTACCCATTACGCAAAATGCGTACAGGTTGGCCGGTATGAGAATACAATTAAAATTCCCTAATTTAAAAAGAAAATTCCTCAGCACATCTACTTACACAAACATTGGTCACATTTCAAATAAGTTAAAACTGTAACACAGCCTAGGCCAGATTCTACGAAACAGAAACAGATGAATTCATTGCTAAGCTGAGTCTGTTCACCTCACGAGGCTTCAGGTCACGTCACATCCCCATAGGTTAAAGCTATTTATTGCTACCCTTAAAGTCCCCCGAAAAGCCCATTTTCTGCCAAATGAAGAACGCAGCAGTGCTGTATCTAATGGACTGAACTAACAGAAACACACCGTCAGCTGCGTCATCATCATCCAGCGCCTTCTGACACGCCTAAAACTCAAACGCATGGTTTTTGCATTTGCATTTTTTTTTTAATTCGATGACTTGCGTAGTTCATATTTTCATAAGTTGACAGCCCTAATAAAACAACAGGCTGTTGTGAATCCTGTGAAGCGATCAGCACATACAGTTGCTGACATTGTATGGGTCAAAATTATCCATTTTTCTTTTATGCCAAAAATCATTAGGATATTAAGTAAAGATCATGTTCCACGAAGATATTTTGTAATTTTCCTACCATAAATATATCAAAACTTAATTTTTGATTAGTAATATGCATTGCTAAGAACTTCATTTGGACAACTTTAAAGGTGATTTTCTCAGTATTTAGATTTTTTTGCTCCCTCAGATTCCAGATTTTCAAATAGTTGTATCTCAACCAAATATTGTCCTATCATAACAAACCATACATCAATGGAAAGCGCATTTATTCAGCTTTGATGTATAAATCTCAATTTCAAAACATTGACCCTTATGACTGGTTTTGTGGTCCAGTGTCACAAATGGCATGTTTGACAAGTCACTATTGGTTTCTTGGTGTCAAGATTGTTCTGTGTCCTCTGCAGGAGAGAAGCAGCGAGCCGCTGGAGTCGAGGGCCGCGGGGCCCGTCTGGCTCCAGGGCGCTCTGGAGGGGACATCAGTGGACCGGGATAATGAAGGCAGCTCCGTGGATCTGGACCCGAGCCAGCTGCTCCAGCTAAAGAACGCAGTCAGCCAGACTCTGAGTCAGTCAGTGCTTCAGAAGCACGAAGCTCAGGGTGCAGATGATAACGATGAGAGCAGCGGCTACGAAGATGCTCCGTCTGAGTTCTCACCCAGCGCTTCCACTCCAGACACGCCGCCGGACGCAGCTCTGCTGGACAGCGAGGCCGAGGAGGGAGGAGACGGGTCGAGCGATTCAGAGTCTGGCCTCCATAAGAGTGCAGATTCCTGTGCTCTGTCTTAAATCTGTCAAAAAGTGCTGATCAACCTAGATTCATTCACTTTATTAGAGTTACCTTCACTCAAACAGCCTTTGCACAAACGTTAACATGAAGACTACTTTGTTATGCTCATCAGTTATTTAGGAAAAGAAGGAATTTACACTTTGTTTCTGCTGGTAAATTCAGTGTAGTTTTTTATAGCTGTTTTTGTGTTGGACTTTGTTACGTTCCTTTTCACCCTGCTATTAAACATGAGCTGTCCAGCAATTCAAGACACAAGGTAATACTGTATTTGATAAAAATGGAATGTAATTTTTTATATTGTATTGAGAATCAAGTTACAACAGTCACAGTTCTTTGAAAGCTCGCAGGTGTTTTGAAGGGAATCGGTTATATTGAATGATCTGACAGACTGAGGGCTGCTTGCATTGCTTGTGCTGGTGAGTTTGGATATGACAACATTGGAGAAATCAAAGTCTGAGCTGATGTTCACTGATTCACTTGCACTTATTATAGAAATCATCAACCTCCATTGAGCAACATGTGTCTGTCCACATGCCCTCTAAAAACAGCTTTTAGGCACATGAGACGCTTCACAAAACATTTCTTTAGGGTATTTTTTTCATTAGTGTGCCAGCAGGAAATATCAAAAATAAGTTTGATTACCCCTCGGCTAACTGTTAGTTGGTCAAACTTGTCTTAACACAGAGGCTAAGTTTATGACCCTGGCCTCTGATCGCTGTGTGACTCAGACCATCTGTTGTTCATATGACATTAAAAGAAAAAAGAAAAAATCTACTTGTACTAGTTGATTTAGTACTTTACAGAGTTATTATGTACAAGAAAGGGATGCTATTGTTGAAGTTGTATTTTTATATTGGTGTTTTTTTTTTTTTTTTAATTCAATAACACAGCTAGATTTATAAATCTTATGTTTTCTATTCTTAATTTAGCAGAAGTGGTGATTGAGCAATCACCTCAAAGCTTTTATGAGACAAATTCAAACCAGAGAAATCCTTATACGGCAAAGGTTTAAAAATAAAAAATCTAATTGAAAAATATGAAAATGATCAGTTGCACTGTTAAGATCACAATGATGAATCATAAAGCATCCTTATTGTTTAGCTGGCTGATTAGTTTTTTTTCCACATGAGATCTTGTTTCTCAGGGTATTTCTAATACTTACTGATTCCTTACTAATAATGTAACTAATTATCCTAAAGCGCTGGTTCTGACTTCCAGACAATCCAACACAAGATGTCTTTAATACTAAGCTAAGTAGCTTTTATATGCTTAGGAATCATGTATGATATGCTAGAGCTGGTAAAAGAAGATAGTGGGGTTCATTAAAATAAAAAAAATATTTTAAAAAAATGCTTTGTGAAATGGGCCCTATGTTTGTTTGTGGTTTTTAATTAAATATCTTATGCTCAAAATGTATGTCATTTTAATTGTTTACAAAGGTAACACCTGTTTGAATAATAAGATTAGTTCAGAAGCTTTATGGCAGCATATGACACTACAAATAATCATTAACTTCTGAATCTGATGGACTATGATGTAATATTCCCGTGATGCTCTATTTTTATCCAAATGTTTAAAGCATTGCATCAATATCAAACTTCACATTATCATGTCATAGCTCAGTAAAATGTTGTATTGCTTGTTTTTTCAAACGTGTATCTGATATGGCTCTGTGTGCTCTTTAGTCTCAGACGTGTTCATGAGCAGTGTGTAGTAAAGCAGCAGGTTGTGTTGATGTACACCTGCTCTTCTGCTGCACACACCTGATTTCTACAAGACCAGTCATAGTTTAGAGATTTTTAGTTAGTTATAATATCTGGTTTTATTCTCATTCTGTCATTCCAACATTGCAACCAAAGTTTAGTTTCCGTTCTCAATCTTTAATTGTTGTTTCAGTTTTTTCTTAAGTTTAATTGTAGTTTTCCCAATATGTTTCGTTTTTATTTTAGCTGTAGTTGTAAGGATGCCAAAATGAACAACATTATTAATCTGGGCATGATCTGATTGGCTCTTTGCTGTAATCTGCACCCAGTGAGCTGCATGCTTCCTCTGGCTCCAGCATGTAAATGTCTTGCCTTATGCTTGCTGTAAACTGGTGTGACTGCAGTCTGCTGCACAGTCTGGTGACGATTGCTGTATTTATTTTCCTCAACTGTTACATTTTGTCAGGATGGCATCTGTAATTTATTGCATTAGGGAGGGATGGAGCTTTACGAAGCTTTGAGGCTTTATTCTGGGATGTGCCGACTAATGATTTGAATCTCTGATACACTGCCAGTTGATGCCATTTTGTGGTGAACATTAAAAATAGTGATCGCTGAAGCACTGGCAGAACGGTGCATCATCTCATCAAAACACACAGGTGTCTAAATGTTTCATTTTGATCCTCTATTTGTGTTTGTTTTTTAAAAAAGCTGCATACAAGTATATAATCTTTGTAAATCAATATACAAAATAAAACATTTTGAATGTTTCAAACTGTTATCAGTGATTTTAAAGGAATAGTTGACCCAAAAATGAAAATTAGATGAAAATGTGCAGGTCATCCAAGACGGAGCTGAGTTTGTTTCTTCATTTGGAGAAATGTAGCATTCCATCACTGTCTCACCAATGGATCCTCTGCAGTGAATGGGTGCTGTCAGAATTTGTTTCTTACAAACACACAGCTTTTGTCTTCTCCAGATGTTAACTGATGGACTGGAGTGGTGTGGATTATTGTGATGTTTTTATCAGCTGTTTGGACTCTCATTCTGACGGCACCCATTCACTGCAGAGGATCTGTTGCCATGATTATGCAGCAAAGACGGAAGATTACACTGAAAAAGACAGATCAGCAACTAAAAGAGAGGGCACTGGGACAGAGATATAACTCGTTTGAAGTAATGGTTCTTCATATAACATTATCTAGAGAAACACGTGTTAGTGATAAATCCGCTGTGATGTTTGTATTGGCTACTGTGTACAGGCCACTAGGGCACCACACTGACTTTATTAAAGAATTTTCAGATTTTCTATCTGAGTTAGTACTGGCTGAAGATAAAGTCTTAATTGTTGATGATTTTAGTATCCATGTTGATAATGAAAAAGATGCATTAGGATCAGCATTCATAGACATTCTGAACTCTATTGACAACACGTGTCAGGACCCACTCATTTGACTATGTTTACATGCGCACGAATAATGTGATTATTTACAATAATCAGAGTAAGGACTTAATCGCATTATGATGTTTACATGTCAAGAGCAAAGCTCTTACTCCTGTTTACATGCAATGGGCTCTATGCACGGTCACTTCTGCGTTTATCCTCAGGACCCTTACTTACATCCGGTGCTGCGCCGGAAGCCATTGTTCTTAACGAAGAGCTTTCAAAATGACCGAGGAGAAGATGACTTTTCAGTTTACAAGAACTTCCCTGAATTATTGTAAATGCTGTCCATCGCATTGTGAGTCTGCCAGCTGTCATACCAAAACGGAGAAAGGCATTTTAAAGAGTTTCAAGTTACATTGACAACATTAGGATGAGTATTGTGCTGTCATCTTCTAGCAAATCTAGCTAACGTTAATAAGGCTGCATGACTTTTGCGCCGATTTGATCAGCACTTAAATAGAGTTTAGCTTTAAACACCATTCACTTTAAGTTTTATGACCCCTAAGAGATAGTAGCAATAACAACAGAGCTCCCGGAAAGTTAATCCACGGTTGTTTGCATCTGTCATGTGGCTCTGATAGATGTTTGCTGTGATGAACCTCTTCAATTGATAAAGTATTTTAAATACTGTAACGTTACCTATTTTTAGATTGCCATATATCGTAATACACCTTAATTCTGACAGTTTATACTTATATTTTCAATTATTTTATTATCTGTACCCTGAAGCTTGAATTGATTGTTTATATTTTAATACAGTTTTCTAACACAAACATGGTGAAGCTGTTCAGTAAAAAAAGCAAACAAGATCAGATATGGTTAAGGGATAGGGACATGCTTTAAAATATTATTGAACAGTGTATTCTGTTTGTAATATTATAGGTGATTAATTCTTCATAATTTAATTCCAAATATGTTCATGTACATGTAACAATTTAAAGTGCAACTGAAAGTAATTCAAAATGCATCTGAATTCAATTCAGTATGTAATCCAATTTAATTATCTGCACAGATTGTTCCTTCTGTACATAACTGCACTGAAATGGAGCAGCGTTGGCACAAACCTTGAACAACGGTCAGTGTAAGAGAATTATCAATTACTTTAATGAATGACATATATAATTAATAAACTTTGATTAATAATATTAACATGCCCCATTGGTATGCCTAGAGAGTCAAGCCAGGGCCTGTCAGTGGGATGGTGGTCCTGTTTGCAAGACTCACTGAGACAATAAGGTAGGAGCAGACTGTAAATGTATCACAGTCTAATATTGTTACATTATCTTTTCATATCTTGCTGTATTCATAATATATAACATGCCTATATGATTAGGCCTTGCAGAAAAAGACAAAACAATCACAGTGGATATGGTACTGTTCATAATGTATGCAACATTTTTATGGTCAATTTACCCTGTACCTTTGTTTGTTTTTTGTTTTGTTTTTTTCTCAGGAGAACACTTTGGTGTCAGCAGCGAGCTGCCTGACCTATCAGTCCGGCAGAAGTGTTAAAAAAAAAAAAAAGACCATTACACTATCACAGCTGTTAATATTTAATGTATTAGTATTTTACATAAACATTACACTATCAAAGTTACTTCTGTTCACATGGTATCAATGTTTATTATATTTAAATGTTTAGATTACACTGGTGAGCAAGAAACAGTATTGAAGTTTATATATATATATATATATATATATATATATATATATATATATATATTGCTTGTTATTCCAAATTCACTCCTTTTTATAGCTGTCCCTTGCTCTGGTCACATGAACCATGTTTGTTGGATGCAGGTTCACCAAGTCTCCAAAAGTCCATTGGGTGTAGATCGCAAATCTAGATGAGATGCAAAACATGTTTTCAGAATATACATACCACAAAATCTAATAACAATGCAAGTTAGTTTGTCTACACTGAACCTGAAGCTTACTTTAAAAAAAAAATGTATGGTTGTAATACATTGACAAGCAAGTACTTTTTTGAAGTGAATTGTCTAATAACTAGTTAACATGTATTGCCCAGACCCACAGAAGAGGTTTTAAATAAACAGGCAAACACAGCGGCCCTGTTCACAATAGGTATACAATGTGCTCGGTAATATAGTAAATTATTAGGTTTTACTTGATGTAGAACCACTTATTGTGATTTTCTTCATCCAGGAGATGTTGCTGGGACACAGCAATGGCAGGACAAACCACCCTCACGGATGTTTTATGGAACTCTTCGTTAAATAAGTTTTGTATTAAATTACTATGGTATACTTACTGTGTTATATTCTAACAATACAAGTTATAAATATTAGTTTATATTAATCGTTCACTGACAAAAGATTGCAGCTAGTAACGCATTCACGCTATGGTTGAATGTAAACCGGAAGCTTGTAAGCGGCCTGAGATTTAACCGGAAATACGTAGGCTATGTCCCGTGCATAGAGCCCATTTCCATTATTCTTATTATTCGCTAAGAATTGTGGTTATTTTTTTTTTACTGCCATTCACATACCCCACTGCACAGCACAAATGATGGACTCAGAAAGAGCAGGTGTGTTACTGGCCGCTGTTTTAATTTATTTACATCTAATGAAAAACACTTTTGTATGGCTGTATTACATGCTTTTTCGGCGCCATATAAATGTGATGGCAATTCGTTTGCCTACGCTGCCGTCCCGTTCTACTCGCCGTTTGTGGATGAGGGTAAGGAACAGACTAGTGGCAGCGAGTTTTCCCCGGAAATGCGATGCTTTCTTCCCCACCATCGTTTTTAATCTGCGTATTATTACAGGTGCGTGTCACGTCATTCATATATGTCACAAGCGCATGCGCACTTTGGTGAGAGCAGCAATACTGCGATTAAGGTGTTTACATGCCTGTATATTTCGATTAAAATCGGCGTACGCCACCTATGTTAATACGATTATGCTTGCTGCGATTATGAGCTTAATCGCATTATTTAGATCGAAGTATTGGGTTTACACGAGGTAAAGTTTAATCGCAATATTGCCAAAATCTCATTATAATTGCATTAAGAGGGTGCATGTAAACGCACTCATTGTCGAAATCATACTCTAGATTTAATACTGTCACATGGAATTGATGTTAATGGTGTTGAAATTCTGCAGAAAAGCGATGATATCTCAGATCATTATCTAGTCTTGTGTAAACTCCATATAGCTAAAACTGTAAATTCTACTCCTTGTTACAAGTATGGTAGAATCATCACTTCTACCACAAAAGACTGCTTTGTAAGTAATCTTCCTGATTTATCTCAATTCCTCAGCATATCCAACAGCGCAGAAAAACTTGATGATGTAACAGAAACTATGAACTCTCTCTTTTCTAGCACTTTAGATACAGTTGCTCCTTTACACTTAAGGAAGATCAAAGAAAACAGTTTGACTCCGTGGTATAATGAGCACACTCGCACCCGGAAAATGGAGCGCAGCTGGAGGAAAACAAAACTAGAGGTATTTCGTATTGCATGGCGAGAAAGTAGATTGATACTTCCAAGATCAATATTATCAGAGATAAAATTGTAGCCATGCAGTCGTCAGCCACAGTATTGCATCAGATAGTGCACTATAAATCCCCTGAGGAAAAATTCCACTCATTCTCTATTATAGGAGAGGAAGAATTGTATAAACTTGTTAAATTTTCTAAACCAGCAACATGTATGTTAGACCCTGTTCCATCTAAACTACTAAAAGAGCTGCTTCCAGAAGTCATAGATCCTCTTTTGGCTATTATTAATTCATCATTGTCATTAGGATATGTCCCCAAAACCTTCAAATTGGCTGTTATTAAGCCTCTCATTAAAAAAACACAACTTGACCCCAAATATCTAGTTAATTACAGACCGATCTCAAATCTCCCTTTTCTGTCAAAGATACTAGAAAAGGTAGTATCCTCACAACTATATTCCTTCTTATAGAAAAATTGCATCTTTGAGGATTTCCAGTCAGGATTTAGACCGTATCATAGTACTGAGACTGCTCTCATTAGAGTTACAAATGACCTGCTTCTATCATCTGATCGTGGTTGTATCTCTTTATTAGTTCTACTGGATCTTAGCGCCGCATTCGACACTATCGACCACAACATTCTTTTGAATAGACTAGAAAACTTTGTTGGCATTAGTGGAAATGCATTAGCATGGTTTAAATCGTACTTACCTGACCACCATCAATTCATAGTAGTAAATGCAGAGGTATCATATCGATCACAAGTGCAGTATAGAGTGCCTCAAGGCTCAGTACTAGGGCCGTTACTTTTCACGCTTTACATGTTACCCTTGGGAGATATTATCAGGAGACATGGTGTTAGCTTTCACTGTTATGCTGATGATACTCAGCTCTGTATTTCTTCACGGCCTGGTGAAACACACCAAATTGAAAAACTAACGGAATGCATAGTAATTTCTTACTGCTAAATTCTGAAAAAAAACAGAGGTGTTAATTATTGGACCAAAAACCTCCACATGTAATAACTTAGAAAACTGTCTAACACTTGATGGCTGCTCTGTAAATTCTTTGTTATCAGTTAGGAACCTAGGCGTACTTTTTGATAGCAATCTTTCCTTCGAAAAACATGTTTCTAGCATTTGTAAAACTGCATTTTTCCATCTCAAAAATATATCTAAACTGCGACCTATGCTCTCAATGTCAAATGCAGAAATGTTAATTCATGCATTTATGACCTCAAGGTTAGATTATTGTAATGCTTTATTGGGTGGTTGTTCTGCACGCTTAATAAACAAACTACAAATGGTTCAAAATGCAGCAGCTAGAGTTCTTATTAGAACCAGGAAGTATTACCACATTAGCCCGGTTCTGTCAACACTGCACTGGCTCCCTATTAAACATCGTATACATTTTAAGATCTTGCTAATTACCTATAATGCCCTGAAAGGTTTGGCACCTCAATATTTGAGTGAGCTCTTATCGCATTATAGTCCTCCACGTCCACTGCGATCTCAAAACTCTGGCCATTTGATAATACCTAGAATATCAAAATCAACTGCGGGTGGCAGATCCTTTTCCTATTTAGCACCCAAACTCTGGAACAATCTACCTAACACTGTTCGGGAGGCAGACACACTCTGTCAGTTTAAATCTAGATTAAAGACCCATCTCTTTAACCTGGCTTACACATAACACACTAATACACTTCTAATATTCAAATGCGTTAAAGGATTGTTAGGCTGCATTAATTAGGTCAACTGGGAACACTTCCCATAACACCCGATCAACTTGTTACATCGTAAGAAGAATAGCATTTACGCTAATATTAGTCTGTTTCTTTCGTATTCCTAGATCACTGTAGCCACCCGGATCCAGTCCATATCCAGATCAGATGGTGGATCAGCACCTAGAGATGACCTCTACAGCCTTGAATGTCAGCGGAGATCAGGACACCTAGATGAGCCTCAGAGACAGATCCCCAGTGAAGACCTCGTCACGGCCATCGGGACAAGACCACAGGAACCAGATGAGTCCTCTGCACAATCTGACTCTGCTGCAGCTGGAATTGAACTGCTGGTTTCATCTGGCCAGAGGAGAACTGAGTCCCGACTGAGCCTGGTTTCTCCCAAGGTTTTTTTCTCCATTTCTGTCACCGATGGAGTTTTGGTTCCTTGCAGCTGTTGCCTCTGGCTTGCTTAGTTGGGGACACTTAACTTCCAGCGATATTGTCGACTTGATTGCACAGATACTATTTAAACTGAACTGAGCTGGACAAAGACATCACTGAATTCAATAATGAAATGCCTTTAACTGAAAATTGAGTTTTTACTATTGTCCTTTTGCATTATTGACACACTATTTGATACTGTAAAGCTGCTTTGACACAATTTGTATTGTTAAAAGTGCTTTATAAATAAAGGTGACTTGACTTGACTTGACAGAGAAAGATACGAGTGCTGTTTTAGAAGCAATAAAACTAACAAGCTGGGAACACTAGACAGCTACTGCTTGAATCGCCATATTGTGTGTTTCCGTTTCTACCATTAATAATAATGTGAATACATTGTCTTGTTAAAACAGTCTTTCATTTTTGAAAGTTAAAAGAAAATGTGATTTAATGTTACACAGATAAGCACATTCAATAAGGCCACATGGAAACAGTGCTTTGCTACATTGTAAATGCTGTATTATATCATCGTGCTATTAAAACCTCACAACCAGTGTTGGGGAAAGTTATTTTTAAAAGTAATGCATTACAATATTGTGTTACTCTCTAAAAAGTAACTAATTTTATGATGTTATTTTTTATTTACTTTTTCTCACCTGGTCTAGGCTCGATTGTTTTTAATGTCTAAAAAAAGTTTTTTGGCTATTTTTGGAATATGTAAAAGTGCTTTCACACCAAAAGTGAAATGAATAAGCCTCAGGCTGAAGGAAGTGTAAATTCACGTCTGTACAGTAGAGGCTGCAGCTCAAACAAACCTTTCAGCTGTGCTGCTGTTCTGAATTGCATGAAGAATAGGACACAGGAGAAGAAAGATCACTGAATGAATGAATGAATAAAATGTTTATCCAAAGTAATTTTTGCTTATTAGTTTGGTTGAATTGGATCATTGAAGGTCAGCAGCAAAGACACTGGTTAATAAAATGGGATTAAATGCATAAAGGATATTTGTGTTATTTAACATCTAATTATTGCAAGTTTGCATCATATTCTGAGTTTGCATTTCACTTTTTGAGGAATACTTTTTGTGTGTTTTATGTGAGATGAGTAAATGCATTTTCACATTTAGTCTAGAACTACAGTAACATGTTCACACAGCGCACACAACGCCTCTGCACTTACTGCTGATTTATCTCAACATGGCAACACAAGAGCTGTCAGTCAATACATGGGAAACAGAAACTGGAGTTTGAAAAAGCAACTCAGAGTTTTGTTCTTGTAAATCAAAAAGCAATGTGTTACTAGAAAAAAAAAAAAACTGATTACATAACTCATGTTTCTTGTGTTACCTCCAATACTGCTCACATTTAATTGACAAGTCATTTCAGCAATGCTAGTGCAAAAAACACTGTAGTGAACAAAACACCAGTTTGTACTGCAGACCCAGTGAAATGACATTCTGCACATGGCTTAAATGACAATGAATCAAACTTGACCTAAGATTTTGTATTTTTGATTTCTGTAATAATCTGACTTTGATAAGTACTAGACAGTAAAAGAGTGATACAGTCCATGTTTTTGCATTGATTGGAGGTGTTACCTGCTCTAAAAACACCTGATGAACCTGCTTATGATCGCTTTTCTTGTCTTTTGAATATCTCTTTGTTTACATTACTCATTTGCCTTGACTCTATTAAAGTCTTATCCTGATTGGTTGTTGAGCTCAGCATCGAGTGACAGCAGGCAAATGCAACCAAATGAAGTATTTGTAAAATCGGTGCTAAAGACCTGGACAAAAAAGGGCATATTTTGCTCTCTGTCTTGTTGGCATCAGAGACAATCCTGGACTTGTTCACTTGCCACTGGCTGGACTAACACATCAGCCTTTATCCGTCTGAGGAGAATCATCTCGAAAGCTCTTCAAAATCACTGTTTGGACTTCAAGGTAACATCTTTTGTTTTGTTTCAATTAAAACTGCTTTAACAGTAGCTGTTATTTAAACTACTTTACATTTATCTAAAGGAAATAAAAGTATGTAGAATGCTGGCAATTACTTATTAAACATGAAAGGAACATATAATGATGCTGAACTAAAGCTAATAACTCAGTGTACCCTTTTCTCTCTTGGTTTTTAGTCCGGTGCGCACCGCTGAATCATGCAGCACACATTCAGAGCCATCACACACTCTCCAGGGATACTCATTTGGAGGATCGAGGTAGGTGTGATTCTCTCGGCAATAGATGCTGAAAGAAGCTGATAATAGTGAAACACATTATTAAAATCTGTTGAAGAAACATATGATTGAGATGCTGTCTATAAAACATGAAATACAAGAAGTGCATGTCTGAAGAACTGAAGAGCTGTTGTCCCCTTTCACCTTTGTTCACCGACAGGAGCATCTATTAATCTAAGTATTTTAGACATTTTTTTACATTCCATATAATATAAAAGAATAAAAACTATTGCATTAACCGTAGGATTTACCGTATGCAAATTCAACATGCAAATGTTAGTGTGAAGATGTTTCAAAATGATTACACTGAACTTTTTGTGGTGTTTTTTGCTTGACTTCAAGATTGGTTTGATATTGTTTTAATAATATAATTAGGGTTATCAATTAAAAAAAATGAGAAATTGCAATTAATAACATAAAAAAAATGCAATTAATCACATAACTTTGTCCAAATTAACACATTCAGTTATAAGAAAACTAAATAACAGACCTTTGTGAAATGATCAGATTTGATTTGAATTGTGTGGATGACACTTATTGGGTAAATTCTGTGAAAGGGTCTGTCTGTTTCTCATGAGTCATAGGACTACAAACCAAGGCCAAAAAAAGAAAAAAAAGTAGCAGTCATTGATATATACAGCAACTGAACAATCTGTACATGATATATTTGTTTCATGTTCTAGAAATAAAATGTTTGTATGGCAAAATAACACTGCTATCAAATCTGAACAAGTATGAAAATAGCTATCAGTTACAATAAATTATACAATCAAATATGAGCCTATCCTAACCTAACCCTAACTGTACGCCCTTCAATAAAAATAACTGTAGAATTTATTTTTTATTTTATTTTATTTTTTATTATTATTTTTATTTTATTTTATTTTATTTTTTATTATTTTATTTTATTCTATTCTATTCTATTCTATTCTATTCTGGTTCCAGCATTTCAAGGTCTCCATTCTGAAAGAATGACTGATAACATTCTTTTATCAAGAAAGTGCATTATGCTAATAAGCTTAGAAAATAACATTAAAATCATTTAAAATAACATTAAAATGGTGCTGGTGCTGCTGCATATACAAATTATATACAGTACTACCATAAAAGGCCATTTGCTGTGTAAAAGAAAGGAACAACATGAAGATGTAACACCAAACACAGAAGCTTCTCTGCTTCCGTTGTGAAGTGCAGTATGTATGAACTACAGGAGCGATTGCTTGTGAAGAGTGATCTGGGGAGTAATGATTGTACTGTGCAGGCCATTCCGTCAAGTTTTTAAACAAAGATTTTGGACAGGATGTCAAGCTGTTCTCAAAGAAATATCACATTTGTTCTTTCCCAGAAAATGGATCTTGTTTTGGTGCCAGAAAAATTTCATGGACACTTTTATGAAAGCGACTGCTATTTATTGCTCTCAGTAAGTGAGAATAACCTTTCTGTTACTATGTTTTGTTGCGAAAACATCACATTGCACGTTGTTTCTCTGAGGGGTCTGTCTCCTCTGTTGAGTTTCTTCATAGTTTGGTGTTAGAGCTCTTGTCTTTGTGTGCCTCTGGCTTTGCTCTGGTAGTCTGTCAGGCTCCCTGATCCCCAGATCTTCAGCGGCTCAACCCTCCCTTCTCTTTCTGGTCTTCTGCTTTCCTCGTTTAAAATCCTAATTGCCCTCCCTGTGTTCTCTGTCCTGTGCGTGTTGATTGTGGATGTTTCTATATTAGGTGTTGCAATGTCCTGTCCTTCTGTGCCGTGTGAGCTTGGACTGTGTTTTCCCCCTCAGGGTTGTTTTATTTTTGAATTCTAATAACAAGCCCATTGTCCTCGCCTCATCCCTTCAGCCTAACCTAACAGTTTCCTGTTAGACAGCTATCAGTGCATAGACATCATATAACCAAGCCTCATGTTTTACATCTATGTCTGTCATCTACATGTAGACACGCAAAGCTGGCAAATCTGCATACTATGACATTCATTACTGGGTAGGCTCCCTGTCGACTCTGGATGAACAGGGAGCTGCGGCTGTCTATGCCATTCAGCTGGATGAGTTCCTGGGCTCCTCGCCGGTTCAGCATCGCGAGGTGCAGCACCACGAGTCCAGCATCTTCTGCGGTTATTTCAAGCAGGGCATAATGTAAGCATCTGACAAAATCCAGTTCACATCTCACCAGGCATATGGACGAGTAAGGTTGTTTCTCTAATTATAATCGAGCAAAAGTATGATAGAAAGAAATAAAACTTGTGCAAGCCAGACAAAAAATAAGAACAACAACAGTGGATGTAACCTAATAAAATTGCAAAACAACAAACAAAAGTTCATAACACTTATTATAGGGACCAATTTTCACTATTAACTAGTTGCTTATTAGCATGCCTATTAATAACATATTGGCTGTTTATTAGTACTTATAAAGCACATATTCTGCATGATCATATTCTACATGCCTAATCCTACCCCATACTTAAACTTATCACTTACTATTAATTAGGAGTTTATTGAGGCAGAAGTTGTAGTTAATGGTTTGTTAGTAGTGAGAATTGGACCTTAAAATAAAGTGTGACCAGTTCATCATAATCATAAATCATAATGGGTTGACATGATAAAATAAATACATTAAAAACATTTCTACAAGTGGCTAATTTTAACAATAATTTATATGTGTTAGCCAACTGAAAGTTGTGATTTCACTGCATGAATCCTTATTATCAGTTCTTTTTGTAGTTGTTTAACCATCTAGTTTGAAACTGTTAGCCAGCACAAGCTTTGCACCAACTGTTAAATTGCCATTGATTCATGAGAATTTCATAATAGCTGAAATCTTTTAGTTTCATTTCTTCACACAATCCATCAAGGTCAGACACAAGTAAAAACATGAACACACTGGAGAGCCGAACTGGCACAAACATGTCATTTTTGTTGTTTGTTTGTTTATTTATAAATTTATTATTTATTTTTTTATTTTTTTCATTGAGAGGGAAGCACATATTGATCTAAACAGTGTACTGCTGCTCAACCACATCAAACTTCTGTTTATCCCTGAGAGAACTTACATCAGGGTTTTAACTTATGCACATTTAAGTAAAAAAATACTTTGCTTTACCTTAGCAGCCACTCATAGCTAGAAACAGCCCTACTACTTCTTATGGACACACGTTTGAGTGTGTTTGGTCCATGAAGATGACAGAAAGCGTCAAATATATGTCTTTATATATCCTTAGTTATAAGTCAGGAGGGGTGTCATCGGGAATGAATCATGTGGAGACAAACACTTATAACATTGAGAGACTGCTGCATGTGAAAGGGAAAAGGAAAGTGACTGGCACAGAGGTGAGCAAACTGTTAGTTCACCCAATGCTGTCATCATCTGTCATCATCATCTATTTCATTCATCTTCAGAACACAAATGAAAACATTTTTTAAGGAATCTGAGAGATTTTGGTTACTTTATTTTACAGCACATGCACTTACATGTAGTTACAGTGTACCTACCTAAGAAAGTACTGTTAATATAAGGTAACTACATGGGGTAGAGTTAGGTTTAGAGGTAGGTTCAGGGTTAGTACCTAGTAATTACCTACTTATTGTGATTACTATAATAAGCACATAGTGCATGAGTAACAGGACTGTAAAATGTAAAAAATCTTCATTTTTGTGTCAGCTATCCCTTTAAGTATTACAAAATGTCTTCTACGTACCAAAATGGTACCTAATGTTCCTCACATTCGACCTTGAATGCATCTATCAAAATATAAAAATGCCTGTGGATCTCCATCTGGAAGAAATGATTTGAGGCTATGATTCTCAAGATCGAATGCACTGGCTAATTTGCAGGTGGAAATGAGCTGGAAGAGCTTTGACACTGGGAGTGTGTTTCTGCTGGATCTTGGTAAGATCATTATCCAGTGGAACGGCCCTGAAAGCAACAAACAAGAACGTCTGAAGGTAATGAGCTACATGAGCGATCGTTGAGTTTTGGGTTCTTTTAGATGATGAAGTCATGCTGCTCATTGTTGACTGTAAGGGCATGATGCTGGCCAAGGACATCAGGGATCGTGAGAGAGGCGGTCGGGCAGAGATCGGCGTGATTGAAGGTGATGCAGAGGCAAATTCCCCATCATTAATGGAAGTGATGGTGAGCACTTTGGGTGACCGGCCCTCTAAACTGCCCAGCGGGACGCCTGATGAAATAACTGACCGGGAGCAAATGTCTAAGCTCACCCTCTATCAGTAAGAGCATTCAGCTCCATGTTTTTATGTCCTACGTGTTAGCATTTACCTAAAATGTAGTTAGAATGTCTACCAGTCCTTACTTACTCTAACAACCCTTGAACTTTGCAGCGTGTCAGACGCGAATGGAACTATGAACATCACAGAGATTGCAACCAGTCCACTCACACAGGACATGCTGAATCATGATGTAAGTGCTAATTTGGGTAAAATGCATAATTAATCCTCTCTTATATTGTTTACTCCCATTAGACCATTACAAGTCAATCCAAAATATAATTTGAGCAAATATTTACTTTAATGGAATTGTGTTAATTTGTATTTAAATTGTTGGTCAGAAAGTAGGTTCACAAAAAAATTCTAGATAAAGGGTAGATTTTCTGTGATGCAAAAGGTTTGTACAGCAATCACAGACTCTTTGTCACATAATATTTGCATGTGAGTAGATTAATATTTTCACGTGAATTAATTAGAAATTATATCCATTATTACAAATTAATGCATTCACATAAAAATTGTGGAAGGCATCTCAGCACTCACCTCATTATAGTTAACTACATCACTACAGTGGCACGCTAAACCAATAAATATAAAGGCCTAGAATTTATTATTATGCATATATATATATATATATATAGAAGAATCAGAATCAGAATCAGAATGAGCTTTATTGGCCAGGTATGCTTACACATACGAGGAATTTGTTTTTGTGACAGAAGCTCTACAGTGCAACAGAAAGACAGCAACAGGACAGGGCACAGATAATAAAAGAATAATTTACAAATAGGCAATGTACAAATAGCAAAAACACAATATATAGACAATTATGGTGTACAGGTCTAATATGTGCAAATCTGAAATGAAAAAAATAAGTATGTGTGTTGAGTATGTGTGTTTTATGTGTGTTTTCTGTATATATCATATATCAGAAAAAGAATCAAAAGGAATACACTAATGCTGTCACAATCTGGTCCACAAGGGAAGACAATGAGAATAGTAGAGTTACTTCAATTAAACCAAACAAAAGATGAGTAGCGAAGTAACAGTGTGTATTAAAACACAACCAACACCAGACAATGAGCAGAAAGAACTGAAGAGCTTAAATACACAGACGGACAAACTCAGGCCTGCTCTAATTAGTAACAATGAATAACCATGACAACTGATGAAAAGCAGGAACAAGGAAACAGAAAACAGGAATAAAATACAAGAAAATGAAAACACAAAAACACAACATTTCTGACCCTGATTACTACATTTGCAACACGCTTTAATATAACGTATGTTGTGTATATAAATATATTACAGAGACATAATTTGTCATTTAGTAGTATTTCAGTTAATGGTAAATGGAACACTCCTTTATTATTTATTTATTTATTTATTTATTTATATCAGGACTGCTACATTCTGGACCAGGGGGGAATGTCAATATTTGTGTGGAAGGGAAAAACAGCCAACAAAGCAGAGAGACAAGCAGCAATGACCAGGGCTCTGGTGAGTTCCTTATCATTTCCATTTCTGCTGGAGGAGAGTGATTTCCCTTCATTACTATGATGTTTAATGACCTGTGTGCTGCATAATACTGACAGTTTAGACAACCTTACAAACCTACAATCTGGATGTTTAACCACTATTAGTGTTTGTAAGATACAAGACTTTCTAAATGGCTGCTTCAGCTAAAATCTGAGTTCATAATCCATAATAACGCTTCCTCAGTGAAAAAGTGTTCTGGTCTGAATCAGGAGAGAAATCAGCACAGATCAAGCAGCATTTACAAGACAAAACAGCTCTAAACAAATATGTGGCTGGATTTTGATGTGAGAGACAACAGGAGATGCACTTTTTCACTGCAGGAAGAGTTATTATGGATTATGGAGGCATATTTTAGTTATAAAAGTCTGTTTGGATTGTTTCAGCTTTTGTCTTCTCACGATGTTAACTGATGAATTGGAGTGGTGTGGATTATTGTGATGTTTTTATCAGCTGTCATCCTGATAAGACTTTAAATAATGTTTGATTTACTACAAATGACTACTGTGATTAATTCTGCAGGAGTTCATTAAAATAAAGGGTTACCCGCTCACTACTAAAGTGGAGGCTATCAGTGACGGAGGCGAATCGGCTCTCTTCAAACAGCTCTTCAAGAACTGGACTGTCAGAGAGCAGACAGCAGGTCTGGGCCGGACATACACTGTAGGGAGAGTGGGTACGTGTCTGACGTCATGCATTTGCCTTTATTTTACTGTGTTTTAACTTTATTTTTCACCAAATGTATTTTGTAGAGAAGTGTGAAGTTGTTATATTTGGAAACCACTGTGAGGCTTGTTTTTGACAATATACTGTATCTACTGTAGCTCCTGTAGCCATGAGGCTGATTTTAGATAGCTGTGATCATGAGCAGAATAAGAATGACTGCATGCGGGTCCATAAGCTTTGCTCTATTCTTTTATTAATTAGCTGATGTCACTCAAGAGAAGTTTGATGCCACAAGGATGCATGTGATGCCCAATGTTGCTGCACAGGAGCGCTTGGTGGATGATGGCAGCGGACAAAAGCAGGTAAGGAGGAGATGATTTATTATTATTATTACTATTAAAGAAAGTCTGGAGAAATGAAGTTATTAATGCAGATGTGAAAAACAGCACATATCTATGAATTATGCAATCAGGATGTAATATAGACAGAGATAATTGAGATAACGTTGTGATAATTGACAGAAAATGGAAAACAGAAAAGAAGATGCATGAGAAAAGTCAGTGTCATCAGTTAGTGTCATCTCTAAAGACTTCTCCGTCCTCAGGTGTGGCGCATTGAGAATTTGGAGATGGTGGAGGTGGAACCTGAAATGTATGGATACTTCTATGGAGGCGACTGCTATCTGATTCTGTACAGCTATGATGTTAATGGCAGGAACAGCTACATTCTTTACATGTGGAAGGTAAAGTGACATATTTCCTTCATCTATGTAGGAGAGAGTTTTATGGCACTAATGATCGTTGATCCCTTCACCATCAAAAAAATGAGCATATGAGAGAGTGTAACATCACATGCTGTGATGTTAACAAAATTTAATTATAAACCCAGAAAAAAAGTAGTGTAAACAAATCACTGTCTTCTATGATTATGCACCACAAACCGAAAATGTAGCTTTAGTGCTTCATGGCCCTCTCTGATGCTCTTGAGTCACTTTTGACCGAAAAATTTTCTGTTTTGAATTTTTAAAAATCACAGCTTTATCAGAATGGTGTGAAACTTGGTGACTTTTATGGCATTTGGAATGTGAACACACAAAAAAATTGAGGGCTTGATTCGAGCAGGCTAAGTGATCGTAAAAAAAATAGTCACACTTGTGGACTTCGGTCGAAAATGACCGACCATAGGAAATGAATGGGAAATTAACAAAAACACAAAAATTCTGAGATTTTGTGTGTATAATCTACAAATCTGCCACAATGCAGAAAAAAAAGTGCACAGCAATGACGAGGTGAAATTCTAAAACATCAAGAGTGCAAAACCAACACATCCACTCACACACATACACACACACACACACACACTTATACACATACACACACCTATGAACTGACATGACTGTAACACGGCAATTATGTAAAATAAAAGCAATAATTCAACTACAATGCAGTAAAAAAGTGGACAGCATGGAAGGGGTTACACTCTAAAACATCAAGAGTGCAAAACAGGTACACACACACACACACACACACACACACACACACACAGAGACACAATTATACACATTCAAATGAATTGGTATGAGAGGCTGAACTCAGATCAAACCCAGAAGGATTAAGCTCTGATAAAACATTCCTGTTCATTTTTGTTACATTTTTATAGAATTTTTATGTTTTGTGTAACAAAATACTTTCTCTGTGTTCAGGTTTGACTGTAGTAATAATAATTCAAAAACTGACTCTTTAAATCAACATTTCAAACCAAAAAAAAAAAAAAAAAATCTAAACATTTACATTACATTTAGGTGTCCGGTCACTTTTGACCATGAAGTCAAGTGTGACTCCTAAATAAGGATAACTTATTACAGCAATAAGTGTTATTTTCTCTTTTGACACCTGTATAACTTTTGAATCTACACACAGTACTGGTGAACCCAGTAAGCTTTACTGCTTGACATAGCTGGTCTTCTCAGTGAAGAGGAGTGTTGAATGAGAAGTAGCATGTAATAATGAAAGTGGTCTGTTTTGTTTGAAGGGACGTCACGCGTCTCAGGATGAGGTGACTGCCTGTGCGTATCAGTCTGTGACTCTGGATCAGCAGTATGGAGGTCAGCCTGTTCAAGTGAGAGTCTGCATGGGAAAGGAACCGCGGCACTTCATGGCCATCTTCAAGGGCAAAATGGTTATCTTCGAGGTAGCGCATTACTTGTTATCTTTTTTTTTTTTTGCTGCAGAAAGCGGTACACTTAATTCTGTTGCAATGACACAACCCAATCAACTTCGTTTTAATATTTTTTTTTTTTTAGTGTTCATTTTAAACATCCAAAAGACCAATACCATTTTAAATAAATGCAGACACATTCTCCATAAGCCTATTTTATTTTTTATTTTAATCCTCAGAGAAGAGCAGCAACAGCATTTTATGATTTATGTTATATGAAAAATCTTATTTAGCAGATTCATCCAAAATTACATGACTAACACAAATACAGGGGAACACAGACTGGCTATCATGAATGAATGAATGAATGAATGAATGAATGAATACATAAATTGCTCTTTAAAACCAGCAGCTTAAAAAATAATAATAATATAAAATAATAATAAAATAAAGGTAACACTTTAGTTTAGGGACCAATTCTCACTATCAACTAGCTGTTTACTAGCATGCATATTACCAGCATACTGGCTGTTTAATAGTGCTTATAAAGCACATATTAATATTTTATTCTGCATGGATCCCTTAATTCACCCAATACCCAAACTTAACAAATACCTTACTAACTATTAATAAGCAGCAAATTAGGAGTTTATTGAGGCAAAACTCATAGCTAATAGTTCATTAATAGTGAGAATTGGTAAAGTGTGACCAAAATAAATGACACAATGCAACACAAAACAGCTCAAAACAATAGAGAAGGTCAGAATCACAAAATAAGCAAAAATTTTATGAAAATGTTTGTGTTCATTATGTAGCCTAATAAACCTACATTTCTTTTAATGCAACAATCTCTTTAAAAAAAAAATACAAACTATTATTAAGTTATTAGGTTCAATCATTTTTTCACCTATATATTATGTGCTGCTTTTACATTAACAACTGTGATAACATTATAAATTACCACAGTGTGTTGTGTTCATAATGTAATACGTTTCTCATACAATAACCTATTGCTTTATGTGAAATCGCTGACAATATGAGCTTTATGAGATTTTATTAGGAATGTGCATAAACATTCTGTTTTCTTAATACTTAAATATTTCTTCATTTCCATCCCAGGGAGGGACGTCCAGAAAGAGCGCCCCGGAGCCAGAGCCGCCCGTCCGCCTGTTTCAGATCTGCGGCTCTCACCCAACCAATTCAAAAGCAATAGAGGTGCCAGCTCTGGTGGCCTCGCTCAACTCCAATGATGTCTTCCTCTTGAAAAGCCAAAACGGCATCTACCTGTGGTATGGCAAAGTACGCAGTCTTTCTACTTTCATGACATCGGTAGTATTTTATTGAAAAAAAGCACTCAGCAGTTGTCAAGTACAGTGTGCAAAGTCCACCACTGCTGTCCTCATAATGGACATCATTGGGAACGCAGTACTAAGCTCTATATATAACCTCTCAGGGGTCCAGTGGTGATGAAAGGGCCATGGCAAAAGAGGTGGCCTCCTTTGTTGGTCGAGGCTCATCAGAGGAGATCATGGCTGAGGGACAGGAGCCAAATGAGTTCTGGGAAATCTTAGGTGGAAAAGGACCATATGCGAGTGACAGAAGGTACACCGAAACTTATTTGTGTAACAAGATTCCAAGCATTGTTTTAGAAAATGGTTTAAAAGCTGTGGATGGGACAGTACCCTTATGTTAGGGACTAATATGCATCTTTAAAGGGGTCATGAACTGCCTTTGTTTTTTATTTTGTACTGTTCTCTGAGGTCCACTTATGTTATCAAGATTTTTACATCAAAAACATCATAATTTAGAAGTAATAGGCTATTTTCTGTCCTGTTTTTAACCCACTCATCAGAACACTCTGTTTGAATAGGTGTGGAGGATTGAAGATTGTAGAAGTAAACACCCACTGCTGTGATTGGCTAATAGTTGTGTATGTTTGACAGTCTACATTCCTCACAGATGGACGCTGCTGTGATTTAGGTTACAAACGCATAAATACTCATATCAAATGATCTGTTTAACAGACAAAGCAATAGTGATCACGTAATGAAAACAGTTGCTCACACTTGTGTTGCAACATTACTGTCAGATCCAATATAGTCGCACAGCATCGTCTTTTAGTTTCAATCTTTCTGGAAATCCTGCATCGAATTGCGGATTGTTTGTAAAAGTTCATCCACCCTTTCCTAAAGTTGGGACCAGAAGGAAGGCAATGCAAAGACTGTTCCACAACTCGGCACTAAACAGCGTCTTTTATCATTTGGTTTCTGCGTAGACCTGCATTCTTGTCATACTACATGTGCGAATCGGTGGGCGGGGCTAAACAGGCAGCGCTGTAGAGTAGGTGGGCGGGGCTAAACAGGCAGCGCTGTAGAATCGGTGGGCGGGGCTAAACAGGCAGCGCTGTAGAATCATTTTGGCAGACTGGCTTCAATATAAGCTGTTTTTAGACTAACAATAAAGTTTTGAGTTCTGAAACTTACAGGATGTTTTTATAGTACAATGACCTCTTACATGTCAAACGAGCAAGGGAATTTTGGTTTCTCAGTTCATGACCCCTTTAAGGTACTAATATGCATCCTTTAGGGCTAAATATAGGGGCTTTCGCACCGGAGGAACCTTTTCATAGTTCCTAGAACTATTGGCGGAAGTTCCTGTTTTTTAGCATGTTCACACCGCAGGAACTAGGAACGTATTTAGTTATAGGAACTCTGTTTGGGGGAACTAAATTAGCTCCTACTTCAGAGTAAGGTCTAAAACAGCTCTATAGGAACAATCAGTGACGTATGTGTACGTTGATTGGTCAAACGCATGTGAAACACCGGCTTCATATGCACCCGGCATAAGCCATGTAAACATATTTACTGGAAACATGGAAAACAGCGATAATGGCTTTTACCTGTTGTCTGCAGCGTTGTGTTCTTTTTTCAGCCTTGATGACATGTATGTAATGCTACAAGTTGTCATAGGAGATTAAGTCAGATTTTCATGCTCTCTCAATCATGTAATTTGTGCGTTTACATTCCATCTCCATTATCATGAAACCCACGACACACAACAAAAACACCTCCGAACACGGCATCCTCCATTCACCGGTTGCTGACATTTGTAAATGCTGTGAATAAAGACGATGCTGTCAGCTGCTTCAGAGTTTCTGCTGCTGGTGCGAATGCAACCAGGAAAACGGTCTTAGAGGGAAATTGGTTCTCTAGGAACCACCCTGAATTACGCGGTGTGAAAGCCCTTTATGGTACAATGGTGTACCTTCAGAAAAGGTACAGTGACAGCTTTTGTGGGAATGTGGGAAAAATGTTCTTCATTCTTGGCTGTTGATGTCACGTCTTCTTAAAGATTACAGCAGGTTACTCTAGATCATCAACCGCGTCTTTTTGAATGCTCCAATAAGACCGGCCAGTTTATTGCCACTGAGGTAACCCAGTTCACACAGGATGATCTGAGAGAGGATGACGTCATGCTTTTGGATACATGGGATCAGGTAGATCAGCGCAGTTTGAACTGAAACTATGCTCTGTTCCTCTGTAATGAAATATGAAGTTTAACGGTGAAAGAAAATTATACCACCAGTATCCCGTCATCTGAATAATAACAATATAGCATCTGTCATAACAATGTCAGAGTTGACCCTAAATATCATGAGAAGTAGATTAGATTACTCGAGTTCTAAACACTGCCTTCGGTTCTTCCAGGTCTTTCTTTGGATAGGAAATGAAGCCAATGAAGTGGAGCGTAAGGAATCCGTGACAACTTGCCAGGAATACCTGCGAACTCATCCTGGATCCCGAGACCCTGACACACCTGTGATAAGAGTGAAACAGGGCTTTGAGCCTCCTACCTTTACTGGGTGGTTCATGGCCTGGGACCCAACAAAATGGAGTGTAGGTTGGATTTGCATTGTCTTAGCATGCTGAAAGAGATTTACAGGCCTACTGATTAAGGAGAAGAACAAGACTCATTTGCTGTAATTTACACATGGCTTTTATCCTTGTACTAGGGTGGCAAAACCTACGAGCAGCTGAAGGAGGAGTTAGGAGAGATTACACTGCCCACTAAAGTTGACTCTGTATGATCCTATGTACCCTTGTATATAACATACATTTCAGTCAATATTTGCCTGATTTGCATAAAAGATTTGTGTCAAATTGTAATTTCTCATGACAGGGATCCAATGGTGCGGAGAGTCAAACCATCTCACAATATGCACCAGAAATGCTGATTAACAAACTGGCTGGAGAGCTGCCTGAGAACGTGGACCCCGCACACAGAGAGGTGCGTACAGCTTTTTTGTATTGGTTTACAGGAGCTTGATTCCAGCCACACAAGGTGGTTCTATTGTAAGTAGGGAAAATGCTGCTTTTGCTCTAAATTGTACTGCTGTCCACCAAGAAAATCATGTTGTCATTTGGATTTATCAAGGTCCCAAGAAATGACCTGCTGTCTATACAAACCTTCTTGACGTCTTCCTGTCAAATTATGAGCCGATGACATTTTCAGGCATGGCCCATGTTGATTCATTGACCTAAATGATCCTGCTATATTGTAAGGTTCAATGTAAACAAAACTTTTGCGCATGGAAATCAGGACATTCAGACTGATTTTAGTTCCTTTTTTTTTTTTTTTTGGAACATTTTCCTAGGCGGTTTGTCAGATTTGCACAAAGTCCGACATCAATTATTTAAGGACATGCCTTGTTACATAACCAATTTAGCCAGTTTATGAGCGTGTCTTCTTTGCTCTGGCTGGTTTTTGTTGTTTTTGTGCCTCACCTGTCTGCTGATTGCTCAGTATCTGTGCGTTACTAGTTGCAGCTCTTCTCTGTCATCTGTTCCTGGTCCAGAGCCTCTGTCTAATGACTGGGTTTGCTACGACTAATTAGCCTTACTGTGGTTCAAACAGCAGAGCAGAGCACTAGCAATGCCAAGTCATGGGTTCAGTTCCCAGGAAATGTATGAACCGCACAGATGGACAGCTCAGATAAAAGCATCTACGAATGTAAATAGATGTTGCACTGCGCACAGAGAAGTGAACTTAACTCGACAGTGAAGAACACACTACCTGATGTTTTTTTTTTTAATCTGTAATGTATACACTTCTAAATTCAGAGTGATGTAAGTATTTCCATTTCACAAAACAGACTGTCCTAATACCAAACAAATTGCTGGTTATACTTCATAAAGCGCATATGCCTGTCAACCAAATGGAGCGCGACAGAGAAAAGGAGTTATGAGAAATTTGACTAAAATATTTGAATACATTTGAATAAAAGTGTGGTGTTTCTTTGTTGAAAGCCATGTGTGCTGCTGTATATAACATTATAATTCCTGTCATCTCATATGAGTTAACACAGTTCTCCTTCTTTTTACATTTACATCATACATTTTCTATATCCTTTTTATGGTTTCTAGAGATATCTCTCTGATGAAGATTTCCAGGCTGTATTTGGAATCTCCAGAGAAGAGTTTGACAGTTTTCCTCAGTGGAAACAGAAGACCATTAAGAAGGAAAAGGGATTGTTTTGAAAGTGCTGTATGTTTTGTTAATGCTCGTAGTGGGAGACATCTTATTTCCAATTTAATCATTTAAATCTTTTGTCATAATTGATGTCACAAATTATGTAATCGTTCATATGTTCCAGGCACAATAAGCATATTGCAGTTTAATTGCGGGACCTATGCTGTTTTTGGTGAAAGCAAAATAAAAATATGTTTATTTACAATAATTTATTTTGAATCTTTCTGCTTTTTCCTTCAAGTGACAATACCATCTATCCAACGACTTTTGGCTAAAGTGTGTACAAAGTGGTATAGAATACATAACTGAGGCAAAAAAGTGTTTCATTTCTGAGCAACTCTTTAGCAACAGATGCTTCCCCATTCGAATGATTTCTTTTCTTATGTATAGTTTGAGATATGGTGGTTTGAGTCTGGAGGAAATACTACGGTCATCGATGCCCTAAACACTCACTTTTATGTCAATGACGTAATAACTGATACAGCTTTTTTTTTTCGTAAAAACTGATATGAAAGATAAAGCAGTTAGTTGACCTCGTTACTCAAAAAAATGTAATTTATTACTCGTTACTAGTTACTAACAATATGTTTCTGCCTCATCATTTGGCCAAAATCCACACTGGAATGCAGTCAGTTATTACAAACACTCGATGACTGATGGTGACTTTTAAGTAAAAGTGTTGTATTAACCTCATTAAATGTCATGTGTAGCTTGAAGCTAATTGTAGGTATAATTTCACTGTTACCCATATGTGATTATATTTCATGATGTATTTTATCAAAAGAAGTCACATAAGTTTGTAATAAAATGTTTAATAAAAAGATTTTTAATTCTAGTAATATAATTTATATTAGGATCAGAGGGATGTGGCTGGGCAAACCATGTAATGCCAGAGTAAAGTAATGCCACAACTTGCACATTAGTGTTCAGATCATCTGTTCTCCTGACAAAATCAATGTAATGCCAATATTTCCATCTGCTGAATGTAAGGTTTTTCATATTTCAAGCTTGCCTGCTGCTCTTGTGATTCATGTGTTCATTATTGATTGTTGGATTTTAAATCAATAGGGGTTGAGGCATCAAAAGTGGCAAGCTGTTTTATGGGTGGCAACTATAATATTATTACTGAAATCTTATTAGTTATTAGTTACACTACTAGTTATTGCAAAAAGTAATATTATTACTGTAAATAGTTACTAGCAACTAGTTACTGCCCAACACTGGAAGACAAACTGAATGATGTTGTGTAGGTGGAGAACTCCAGAAAGAACCAGTGAGAACATTAATGTGTGATAGAAATATGAGAAGCTGTCATTCCAGAAGAAATGGACTGAAAATGAATGTTGAGATCGTTCATCATCCAGAAGAGTGTTTCCCAACCACATTCCCTCAACACTGCCCACATTTCACATCTCCTCTCAGGGGCTGAGACCAAGACAAGACCAAGACCATGAAATGTCTCATATCCAATCAATAAATATAATTAGAATAATAAGACACTATATAAAGCTCTTACTCATCAAGTGAAATCACTAACAACAAAATTCATCTTTGCTCTGCAGAGTGGTTTGGAAAAACTTATCCCAGGATGGATCACTTTTCAGGAAATTCTCAAAAGCTTCAATTCACAGGAAATAGGATTTTGCAGTATTTATTTGTCAGGGTAATTGTGGTGCTAATAAGACGCATGATGCAAAGAGTACAAGAAACAGGCTACTTTTAATAGCCAACTAGGAGAATACTTGAAAGGAAACTAACACAAAGCACATCTAACCATGACAAA
>CM077255.1:28126442-28131442 GCA_039654775.1 Spinibarbus caldwelli
GTTACAACTCTTCAGTGAGAACCGCTTCAGACGATCAGCGCGTGCGGCAGAACTGAACGAATCATTCAAACTGATTCGCGAACCGATTCACTGGTCTGACAACTGGTTTGATCAAGCCTTCAAACAGAATTGACTCAAAAGAATGAATCATTTGCGAACGGGCATCGCTCATGAGAAGCACCCGGCTGCAGCCTGCAGATCGAGGCGGGGCTGCACCTTGGGCGGGGCTGCACGTGTCGCCCCGCCTACAATGCTTATCATTGGTTAATGGCATCAAGTCATAACGTCGATTCTAGCGGTTTTTCATTTACGCTGTTCTTCGCTGCATGGTGAGTACAGGCGAGCTACATCTCTTGTCTAATTTGTTAAATTACTATTTTTAATTGTAAAGTGGCGTTTAGTGTGTTGTTAAAAGGAAATGTGAAGTAGTTTCAAAATAAAATCACATAACTTTACTCAACCATTGTCACGCAAGGTGTGAAGGTCTGCTTTTAAAATAACCAGGTCTGTGTTTCCCAAAACCATCGTAACGTTAGGCCTAATACCGCCTTCACGTTCTATCGGAAATTTGATAATTCTCACTATTGAAGTTGTGATTACGAAATGGAAGAGCGTTCTTGTTTATCTAGGAAACTCGTATTTACGATAATTCCGAGAACACTTGAAGGCAGCATTAGAAACGTTGGTGTGTGTGGTTTTGGTGGGATTATGATTAGGATATAGTGTTCCCAAAATAAGCCCCTTAAAAAGAAATACAGTGGTAAAACTGAACCAGCAGAAGTAATATAGGACAAGTTCATATTAACAATAGCTACACAAATTTATATTGTTTTTCTGTGAATAAAATTATTAAATGTAAAATATTTAGATTTTATTATTATTATTATTAACTATACATCTATTAAAATAAACAGTAAACTACATTTAATAATAATAATTCAACAAAAAAGTATGATTAAGTTTAACAGTCCTTGAAAGTAGAGCTCGTTTTTTATATTACATACTGTTATGCTGCTATACAGTATATGCACTAGAGCAGGTGCCAAATCCTGCTCCTGGAGGACCACTGTCCTGCAGAGTTCAGCTCCGTCCCCAATAAACACACCTGAACCAGCCAATCATGATCTTATTAGGCATACTAGAAACTTCTAGGCAGGTGTGTTGAGGCAAGTTAGAGCTAAATTCTGCAGGACAGTGGCCCTCCAGGACCGACTTTGGACACCCCTGCACGAGTAAAAAAAAAAAAAAACATTTTATGCTAATACTGATTCTCTGTATTTCCTTTTTTTGCAGAGCCTTGTCATTGTTATCCCCACTCCTCCATCTCACTCCTCTCTTTTGTTGTTCTTCATTTTATAACCCAACGTCTCTTTTAAGAGCCATTTCCCTTTGCAAAAATGCACAAAACTGTGTTAAGCAAGGGGAAATGTGAGCAGTATTTAAAAAAACTGCACTAGTGAGTGCCCATTCTGCAATTACACCAGTATACCACAACTGTATTATCACATCAAAAATCACTTTCAGTGGGCAGTGCAACATCATGGTGAGTTTAACTGTCTTTTGCTTATGTCACTTTAGTTAAAGTTCAATATGGTGCCGAACCAGCCAGCAATGCACTGTGCATGCTTCTGATTTAATTGCTTATGAATTTGTAGTAGAATGTTTAATTTTAAAGCTCAGGTAAACTTCATTTTCTGCATTCCGCACATTGACCATGGGTCTTTGTTGCTCAAATCACAAAAAAAATGTGCTTGCTCATGGATGGTGCTGATGAAAATTCTGTCTTGCGACTGTCCACCGTCCAGAGCAAAATGCAAACAAGTGAAGGTTCAATTTAGGCAATTCTCAACAAACTTATTTTCTTTTTTTACCCTTTCAGATTTCACCATTTTAAAATGTGGTCCAAATTTGCTGAAGCACATCGCCACCCAGTCTTCCTCCTCGGTCCAGCAGCCGCTGCCTGAGTCTTCCTCGGTCCAGCAGCCGTAGCCTCAATCTTCCTCCTCAGTCCAGCAGCCGCTGCCTCAGTCCTCCTTGGTCCAACAGCCGTAGTCTCAGTCTTCCTCCTCGATCCAACAGCCGCTGCCTCAGCCTTCCTCGGTCCAGCAGCCGCTGCCTGAGTCTTCCTCAGTCCAGCAGCCGCTGCCTCAGTCTTCCTCCTCAGTCCAGCAGCCGCAGCCTCAGTCTTCCTCCTCAGTCCAGCAGCCGTAGCCTCAGTCTTCCTCCTCGGTCCAGCAGCCGCAGCCTCAGTCTTCCTCCTCGATCCAACAGCCGCTGCCTCAGCCTTCCTCGGTCCAGCAGCCGCTGCCTGAGTCTTCCTCAGTCCAGCAGCCGCTGCCTCAGTCTTCCTCCTCAGTCCAGCAGCCGCAGCCTCAGTCTTCCTCCTCGGTCCAGCAGCCGCTGCCTCAGTCCTCCTCAGTCCAGCAGCCGCAGCCTCAGTCCTCCTCAGTCCAGCAGCCGCAGCCTCAGTCTTCCTCCTCAGTCCAGCAGCCGCAGCCTCAGTCTTCCTCCTCAGTCCAGCAGCCGCAGCCTCAGTCTTCCTCCTCAGTCCAGCAGCCGTAGCCTCAGTCTTCCTCCTCAGTCCAGCAGCCGCAGCCTCAGTCTTCCTCCTCGGTCCAGCAGCCGCAGCCTCAGTCTTCCTCCTCAGTCCAGCAGCCGTAGCCTCAGTCTTCCTCCTCAGTCCAGCAGCCGCAGCCTCAGTCTTCCTCCTCAGTCCAGCAGCCGTAGCCTCAGTCTTCCTCCTCAGTCCAGCAGCCGCAGCCTCAGTCTTCCTCCTCAGTCCAGCAGCCGTAGCCTCAGTCTTCCTCCTCAGTCCAGCAGCCGCAGCCTCAGTCTTCCTCCTCAGTCCAGCAGCCGCAGCCTCAGTCTTCCTCCTCAGTCCAGCAGCCGTAGCCTCAGTCTTCCTCCTCAGTCCAGCAGCCGCAGCCTCAGTCTTCCTCCTCGGTCCAGCAGCCGCTGCCTCAGTCCTCCTCAGTCCAGCAGCCGCAGCCTCAGTCTTCCTCCTCGGTCCAGCAGCCGCAGCCTCAGTCTTCCTCCTCAGTCCAGCAGCCGCAGCCTCAGTCTTCCTCCTCAGTCCAGCAGCCGTAGCCTCAGTCTTCCTCCTCGGTCCAGCAGCCGCAGCCTCAGTCTTCCTCCTCGGTCCAGCAGCCGCAGCCTCAGTCTTCCTCCTCGGTCCAGCCGCCGCTGCCTCAGTCTTTTGTGTTTGGAGTTCACGCAAAAGATGAAGACAATGACTGGTAACCAAACAGTTGGTGGTCCCCATCGACTTCCATTGTATTGGGGGGAAAAAAATACTATGGAAGTATATACATGTACAGTCATAGACCAAACTTTTTGGGTGAACTATCCTTTTACGCAGCTCCTTGGCTGGAGTATACTTACTTTTGTAGATGTGCTTACAGTGTTCAGAATGTTAATACTCTCAGCTGTTGTTGTATTTATTATTACATGTATTTATTATAACAGTTTCTTCCCCCAGGCAATCCAACTTATGAACAGTTAAATGCTCCCCCCCCATTATGCAATAACAATGTGCAATGACCTTATATTTATTTGCTACCACCTCCATCCTTGTACATCCCTGTATCACCTTTCATTCCATCCCATTCTATCATCTATTGCACAGCTGTATCTACAATAATTTATGTTTCAATTATTTTATTTTTTTGTTTATTTATATTTATATATGTGTATTTTTTTTTATTCTCATCTTATTTTTATTGTCTGTGTGTCGTTGTTGTCTCTGTAAACTGGAAGCATATGACACTAAAACAAATTCCTTGTATGCGCAAGCATACTTGGCAATAAAAGCTCTTTCTGATTCTGATTCTGAAGAAAGTGTGTAAAGGATGTTAATGTTTAACCAGAGATTTATATGTACAAAAAGATGTGTTATATACAGATGTACAAATTTCACCTTTCTTTATCAGTATTAAACTTTCATACCTAAATAAATAACAAGGAAATAATTGTATTGGCATGTTATTCATATACAAACAATGCTGGTATTTTTACCATAAGCTTTTCATTGTCAAGTAAATCCAAAAATTATTAATTTGTTAACAATATGGTTCATTAGTTAACATGAACTAATAATGAACTGCACTTATAAAGCATTTATAAATCTTTGTTAATGTTAATCTCAACATTTACTAATACATTATTAATCTTGCTAACATTAGTTAATGCTCTGTTAACTAACATGAACAAACAATAAACAACTGTATTTTCAATAACTAACGTAAACGAAGATTAGTAAATACAATAACAAATGTATTGCTCATGGTTAGTTCATGTTAGTTAATACATTAATGTTTAATGAACCTTATTGTAAAGTGTGACCATTAATTTTAATAACATCTTAAGACATGACACTTGCTGAGAATATTTAACTTTTATTTAAATGTTAATAATACATGTAACAGTAAAGCATATACTGAAATTAAAATAAAAAAACGACCATAAATAACTTATAAGTGGTAAATGACCAATGCACATGAATAGAAATAACTTAAAACTTAAGTTGTAAATAAGCTATATTCGTTGACATTGCGATTGCAATGTGACAAGTCAAAAGCAGTAATTTGATTCTTGCGTGGAAATGTACATAATGAAACGTTTTCCAAAAATTAACAAATTTACAATGTATTGTTTCATACTATATATTTTTACCAGGTATAAGTAATTAACGGGTTCACAGTTTTGTTTTATATAATTAAGTATTAATACCATGTAGGCCTATTGTTTCAACCGCATTTCCTATTTACCGCGGCGTCGACGTCATTACTTTGTCACTTACCAATGAGAATCATTGTGGGCGGGGCGACACGTGCAGCCCCGCCCCAGGTGCAGCCCCGCCTCGATCTGCAGGCTGCAGCCGGGTGTACTTGTCGCTCATTGCCCAGAAAAAAGTAGACGGCGCGTTCGGAATAAATTGAAGGATTTTTAACTTGTATTACATTAAGGTAACGAGAGGAGCGTCGCCCACAGTAACGAAGTAA